>JAYMSL010003276.1:0-12687 GCA_036897195.1 Plantago coronopus | reverse complement strand
GTTTACCTTACCGCTGTTCTAGTCTAGAATTTGCATTAGGTTAATCTTAGCAGAATATAAATATTATTTTGGTGAGAGTGTGACGACAGCGTTCATCAATAAGGAACTACTTGAAGCATTACAATGTGACATGTATAGGTTAACAAGTTCCAACTTTGAAGCATACAATAATTCACATGGTCATGCACATACTCACGCAATTCAGGCCAGCACTACTTGCATTAGAAAACTCCTAGGGAGCACATTATATATAGAGAAATATGAATTGAAGGTTTATACAAGAATTCTAGGAAATATAATATTAGCTGCACAACTCATAAAACAAAGCATACTCGAAAAGCTCTCACTAGACCACATTGCATTATCAGAAACAATCAAAGAAATGTCGCACACTGTCAATCCTCCATATCGAAACCAATACCGTAAGCCACACCATGGTATAATGTCACAACATGCATCGATCTCATGCTCAAAGTTATATATTCACGATTTGTAGCCCGATTGTCTTGCCTTCCAGATCTATAGTCCTGTGTTTTTTTGTAATAGTAAACCATTCGCATTATCGCATCGAACTCCCAACATAAAATAGCCTAAACCTTTTTTAGACTCAATCAATTAAAGAACTAGAAAGTTCTAAAAAGATACTTACAAAATCAACTCTAATAGAGTTAATGTAGCTGTCCACATAAGAGTCATCCTAAAATCATCAAACAAACAACACTATCACTTCAAACAGAATACCACAATACAAAATCATAACCAAATTGACTCACATTCACAACAAATGTAATTAATTAATCATTTTAGAATTGTGCTCGCCTCACAAAATTCGAAAGCCCAAAAGCAAAGATAGATCATAAAAGGAGAGGTCACTCAGTATTGCCAATTGCGAAAGAATAGTTATGAAAAGTTCTCACATAGAACATAATTTGTTGGCCTCCTGCAAAAAGTTAACAGGAAACAAGTATGCAAAATTATTTCAAGTTCATAGTACAGACTAGCTGATAGCGTTGAAATCCCCTTTCACTTCTGGCCAAATCAACAAAATTTTGGGTAAAGAAGATACCTCATTTCAGTAAACACCAATAAACAATGAAGCATTTTTCATTATAACTCCAACCACAAAATACGAAAGTGCATTCGCATGGTCCTTGCCTAAATACCCGCGGGAGGAGCTTCAATTTTCTGCAATAAAAAGGCGTTTTACAGCTGGGGATTCAGATGCTCAGGTTTCTAATTTGACCAATTACACATATAATTATATAAGCATCTTTTTACTTGTTTGTAACAAAATAAGTTGAATCTTAAGAAATGCAATACTGGCCTAATAATCTGGTGCGATCTTGAGCTCACTTCTTTGAGGGTTGTCTCTCCCATATGTCTTTGAGCTTCAACAATTGAGAACAATGTTCAGAATCTAGATGTCTCTAAATAAGAGCTATATGAAACTCCTGAAGGATCTACACCAACAACATCGAATTCTCAATTAATTCAGTTTCTAGGCTTCACGGTCCTTAGTAATCATATGGCTATCTATTATATAAAACATGAATAATGTGACTTTATGTCTGTTATTTCATACACTGAAGAGACTACTACTGAAAAGCCTCATACATCTATGAGCTAATTTGGGCCAAGTTTAAGTCCACAAAACCTGTAGTAATAAACTAAAACACATAATCTATGGAAGACAACATCCAATTAATATATGATACAAGAATCCCTCAAGTACAAAACAAAATTCTAGCTCACACAATAAAAAATAAATTACCTAGATTTCGTATTTTTGCATCAATAAACAATTCATTATATTACGAAGGTACTTTAGCTAAAATGGACTTGAATATTTGCCTGCAACAAATTACCCTGCAGATACTACATACAAATCATAATATTACTTATCTAACCGTCACGCCCCAAAACCAAAATTAATTTGGCTTGACCGGCCGTCTATCGTGAGATGGACTCACATCAAGGCGAAGCCTTCTATAACAAAACATCCAACTCGAATAGTAATACAGAGCCTCTAAAATCCTTAATTTAAGGAAATAACAGTCATTTACAACGTCTCAAACTATACAAAACTCAAAATACATTAATGTCATCAGAGTACAATAAATTATCAATATATACGCAACTTCACTCCTCAAATGCTCCAGCGTTCTCATCTCATCTAACTCCCGGATGTACTTATTACACTTTTTAGTTTTTACTTTTAACTCCTCTTCTCTCACTACATCACAGAGACAAAATTAGATACAGTTTTTCAAACCCTACTTTTCTCTCAAATCCCAAGAGCCGCCTCCCTCCTCAGCCATAACCCATCGGCACCTCCTCACTCCTCAACCATAACCCGGCAGTGCTTCCTCACTCTATCGTGCATCCTCATCGGCACTGACTCTCTTCCGCCCTCCCCTCCGACTCCCACCACCACAAGCTCACAAGTCGCTGCAGCTCCGCCTCAGTCGACCACAAGCCGCCACGGCTCCACCACCGATTCTTCCTCTGCACCTTCACACCAGTCGGATGCCCTTGTTTTGAAGAAGAAACATAGTCTCAAAGAGGGAAGAATAGGAGAAATAAAGATTGGATTCAAATAAAGAAGAGGAGTTTTGCTTCTTTGTAGACTAATTCTTCCTTTTCTTTCTGATTCGTTCCACTGTAATTTGACAAGGTTTGGAGTTTTTTCGTTCTTCTTTCTGATTCATTCTACTGCAATTTATCAAGTTTTGGACTTTTTTTTAATGTGTGGAGTTTCCGGATTAATCGAAATCCGATCGAATTAATCCGAACCCGATCCGATATTTCAGTCGACTAATAAATGACATGAATCCGATTCAATCCGAAATTCCAGATCAGATTTGTTCCGATGCAAACCCCTAATTACTATAGCACCTCCGACTATGTAAGAATATATGTATAATGTTCTTAATTTATTTGAATTCATTCATAAAGAGAATTATTGTTTACACATTAGTTTGCTTTACTATATTTGATAGGTGACGATGTGATATTTATAAGGTGCACGAGTGATTAGAAAGTGTCCCGACAATGCCATGTGATGATCAATTCATAAGACAAATCATCCCAAGTGAAGAGAAATCCATTGGTAAGCAATCCGACCCACATGTGACCGGTGTTACAATTACATTGAATTAGTTGTAATTGAGGAGATATGTATTCAAACAATTACAACTAATTCAATCTGACTCGGATTTACATGTGACCGAGTGATTAGAACTAATTCTTTTTTACACTAAAACCTTTTCGCGTTTTGACAAGGTTATAGTGTGACTTGACAATCGAAAATAGGTGTAACTTGAAAATCAAAAAATGACCGAGTGTTACAAAAAATGGTGTAACTTGAAAATCGAAAATAGGTTTTAGTGTGAGATGAAAAAAAAGAAGGTTATAGTGTAACTTGTCAAAACGCGAAAAGGTTTTAGTGTAAGAAAAAATTAGTTCTTCAAACAAATACAACTAACATGCTGAGTACAAATCTATGTAAAGACCTCGTACTTCTTTTATAATATTGGTATGGTTCACACAGTTCTACATAAAAAAAAATCAAGCATTATATAATTTATCAAATGAGAAAATTAAATAAGTAATCATTTTTGTTTAGTTATTTGTACTGTTCTTCATTGTCCGAGAATGCTGATCATCTGGTAATTCTTTGTATCTTCGAAGAGTTATTGGGCAAAATTGTTGCAACGTCTTATTCATCGTGTAAAATACCTCCAACCACTTTGCATGACCAGAGTCACTAGCATATTGTCGAAAATCTGGCCATCCCCAGTTACAATCATATTGCCCACGACACTTCCACGGCTTTATTCCCATGTAATGTATCGCATACACATCATCTGGGACTTGATGCAACTTATCCAAACAACGGGTGAAAACCTATTAAAAAAGTATCATACATTGGTATCAGGAAGTAATATGTTATTTTTAAATGAAACTAATCTAAATTATAGTCTAAGTTTTCACTGTACAAACGGAAGTATATTTTACATCTAGGCCTACTTGTGCAAATGTAAGTATAATCCCAACGAATTGGTGCAAACAAATACTATATAAATTCAGGTAAAGTAGGGTTAGACATTTTGAAATGTTCAATTATACTTGGACTTTTAACCCTTGTTTTGAAATCAAGTATAGCCATGTGAAAATAAAATTGTGCATGAGTAGTGTTAGTGCTCATAACAAGAGTAAGTTTTGATAAAACCTTTAGAAAATTGAGCTTCCCTGGAAGACGGTGCCACCAAATGAATATCTCATTGAGATACCCTTGGTCTCCTCCATTGTACGACTCCAGAGAGAACCTTTTCTTCATCAGAGCATTGAATGTACAAATAGAGGGCTCCACTATCATCAAACCTGAGTTGAAAATGTGTTTTTCATAGTTTGACGCAGCTGAAAGTTGCGGATAGATAAACAACTCGTCAATGTTGCGTTTCACTATAAGATCAGAGTCAATGAATATGACTTTGTCATACTCAATGAGTTGCCAAATGCGGAGCTTTGTATAGTTCCACCTGTTATATGCCTTTTTCTTTGCCTTAGAACTTCGTATACGTTGGATGTGCTTGATTTTCCATCCAGCTACACGAAGACCGTCCAAAGACTTTGTGGATATGTGGTTATCCGCAAGCAAGACAAGGTCCTTGGTTGAGTTAGTTTGAATGATGCTTTGAGCCAATGTTATTGCACCACAAACATAATTTTCCGAGGAATGTAGGATAGTAACATAAGCCTCCCTTGGTTGCTTTGTATTAGACATTTTCTCTGATTGATCTTGACCTGGAAGTAATTAAAGAATGACAAGTGTGTTAGATGCTATGACCGCCATACATTTGTAATGGTTTATATTTCAATATAAGATTTCACCTTAAACATATAACCATTTTACACATTCAAGATAAGAATATTGCGCATTAAGACGCATTACATACATTTAGAACTTGGAGGAACATAATTTATAAAGAGAAAGCTTACCCAACTGAGATACTGGAGGAACATACTCGCAAATTCCAATAGGCATCAGAACCTTTTGTCTGATTTTTCTCAAGTCGGGTTTATAGATCCAAGTGGTATCATCGTGCCACACAAGATCATCACATCTAAAAATGTCCCACATAGGTCCACAAGAGTCTATCAACACTGCGATCAACGAACGATTACCTTTCCTCCCACTTTTGACTAGTAAGTTAGCCACAATCAAGTTCATTTGCAGTCTCGAAATATTCCTCAATCCATCAACTTCACAATTTGCGAAATCAGAAACATTAGCAACTATAACATCAAGCTCCTTGTAATCCTCAAATATAGGCATTGGGATGTCTGGACACTTAGGCCTTTGAAAGTCATCCAACCATGGTGGGTTAATATCAGACCACTTAATGTGTTGTCCAACAGGCACAAATGGAACATACACGATCTCTACTTTGTCTTGACCTTTATTTGTAAATCCAGTTATACCCACAGAATCTGTGTTGACAAGGCCTATCTTAATAATTTCGTCATTGCTCTCTCTTGTAACAATGTCGAACCACTCAGGATTCCTCGAACTATTCACATGGATTGTCACATGTTGAAACTCATCATGAAATTCGTTCTTGTAGTTCATGGTTAAGAATATGTTGTTTAGGGTAAAAAACAGAAGTAAAATTAAGAGAAGGATAAGACAAAAAACAATATACTTGAGTTTTGGAAACATGGAGCCTAAACTCTGGCATAAATTTTTATCTTGTCGGACATATGAAGTATATATGGGTGTTTTTACTGATGCACTGACATAGATAAAATGCTATTTTTTATATTGCATTTGTATTACATACATGAATTTCTGATACGCTATAACATTATGTTATTGCTTTCTTTGTATGACAAACCAACATTATGGTAATATATTACATGTTTTTATGATTATTTTTATTGATGATTTACAACATTTATTAAATCTTCACATGCCGTTTGATCCAAAAAAACGTTTATAATATATGGTCACCATAAATTCATTACACTATTACTAGATGAATACTCATTATCCTCACTTTGTGTGCAACGATCTAAATAGGCATGTCTTGCAGTTTTATGTGCATATTAAACAATAAATTTATTTTGAGCGATTACTGTGTATGACGTTATCAAATGGCGTTATCAAATGTTAGATGGTAACAATAGATCGTAGTCATATATTTTTTTTTGAAACGGCAAAATTGTATTTATGTATAAGATATGTACAAAGTTACCAAGTGAAACAATAGATCGTAGTCATATTATTAATAAGTAAAACAAATAGTAATCCTATCGTGCATAATTTCCCACGTGAACAAATAGTATTATAATCCCACCAATATGGCATAAGAAATGTCATTTTTTATGTTTTGGTACACTCAACCATATAACTAAATTATTTCCCACACTTTGTACAACACTAGTAATCTTCTTCATATACAGAATGGGTAAAATCCAAAAAAGGTACTCGAGAGATATACATTTCAGATTTTGATACTTTAAAGTTGATATGTACAATTTTGGTACTAAGGAACATTGATTCATGCCAATTCACGTACTATGACCAAATTTTTCACCAAAATTTGCATACCTCGCCGAAATTTTCGATTTCTTGACTTAAGAAATTGCAACTTGATCCTAAACATTTAAAAGCTTTACTTTCGCCTATAGTTTTACATATTTTCGCAAGAATATCCTACAAAGTCATATAAACTTCAATTTAGCGCCAAATAAAAACCAAAAGAGTTTTAAATTACATTTTGAAATAAATAATAATTTTGATAACATAGTAAATAGTAAAATTCAAAATTTATTTTGTAACAGGGAAACATTACAAATATAACTAAGAATATTAGTGTTTTAATTCAAAACATTGGTAGTTTAAAGTATAGTTTTGTATTTTATATGGAAAATAATATTTATAAAAATTACTTTCGTAGACTTAATTACTTTATGAATGAATTAAAAAAATTAAGAACTTACACACATATCGAATGCGGTATTTATAAACCTATTAAATACAATATTTTACTTTTATGGGAAAAACAATGTTTCCAACAATTTACTTTCACGGGGGAAAAACAATAATATGAAACTATTAAAATTTATAAATTCATATTATAGAATATATAATTAGAAAACAACCTATTACAATATTATCAAATAAAGTATAATTTTTTAATTTTTTAAAAAAATCAAAATTCCATGGAGCTCCGCAGAGCTTCCATGGGAACCTTTTATGGAGCTCGAGCTCCCATGGCATGAAGCTCGAGCAGCAGCTTCCATGGAAGTACTCAATTTTTTAAAAATTTCTTTTAAAGATGGAAATAATTAGAATATTATTGTAATTATGATTTATAAAATAAAATGAAAGTTTAGTTTTGTCAGGGTCCAAGTGCAATTCATTAAACTTTTTTGGGATATTTTGTACAGTTATTTATAAATATGTGTTATAGTAAAGATTTTTGAAAAGTTTGAGACTAATTCACAAATTACATACTAAAAAAATTGAAATTTTCGATCAAATCTATAATTTTTGGAGGAAAATTTGGCCGGAGAATATGAATTGGACTGGATCAATGTTCATTAGTAACAAAATTGTATATAACTGCTTTAAAGTATCAAAATCGGAAATGTTTCGCTTTGTAGTACTTTTTTTGGATTTACCACCAAAAAATGGTAATGATTCGTTGCACGACGGCATCACGGTTGATGACTGAAATTTCTTGATCTACCTTTTTTTTTTTTTTTTTTGAAACAGCAAAAAGTTTTACTGATAGATTGTTGTACAAGTGAACTAAGTATCAACTGCCTCGCTCACAGTAAAAACCATGACCTCACTCACCAACACCCTCGTTCATGACTACATGCATAGTGAACCCGATGACCTTTGCCTCCTTAAAAACCTCAGAGGAGAAAAACCCATCGGGTGAACTAAGCCAGTATAAACAACCACAGTTACTTGTAAATACAGTATACTTCATGCGTAGAAGAAACAGACATAAAGGGTTTTGATAGTTACTTCCTAGGATTCGTGTGAACTCTGGAGTAACGAATTGGATGATAAAGACTGATATATCCGATGTATTCCATTTCAATCAACTGTCACAGAATGAACCTATAACTGAATAGCTGTATAAATAAAGGCATAGCCATCAGAGTTTTTAGGCATACCTTCTGCCCTAATACTCGAGTTGAGACAACACACTTTTATATATGGCCTAAATTGTTTCTTCTCAACTTTAATACTACTTAAGTTATGCAACAACATGACTGGGAAAATATAACGTATGAAAGTACAATGACACAGAATGGTTGATATGGTTCCATCCTAAAACACATTTGAACAGCTACATACAAATATAACTCCTTATTTCAAACTGAGTTAGACTAAAGCTATAAAAACATCAACGGTGTTCTAGGAATTGCTCCACAAGGGAAGTGAAAATGTGAATACAGTTTACCGACACTGACAATCATCAATATTCACTCTGATCACTAACTCATTGATCATACACATGTAACTCGAACGTGGAAGCACAAGAGAATAGAAGCTAGATTAGAATAATTCTATATTCTCTACACATACATCACCAAACAAAAACAGAAAGATGTAAACTTTATACAAGAGTGATAACAGCTTATGCAATACATCACCAAGGATTCACGAGGACAGGAACATCGATATCAATAACAAAATTGGGGATTCCAAATTGATTATATCACCAACAAAATGCAGAATGTTCCTAACCTAACTAACAGGAAATTGATTGAAGAAAAAAAACAGGAAAACAAATCGCTTTAGTTTAATCCAACTGAAAGGATACCTGTTGTTGCGGATCAAGTAACATGAAGCATCGTTGAATGATTGAATCCAATCTCCATTGACAATCGTTGATAAACCTATATTGCTTCACAACACTATATCAGATCGAAATAATAGGAGACACATTAATTGGATAGAACTGATGTGAGATTGGGAGAATTCGAAGTTTTCTTCACAAATTTCTGACGAGACAATCTCGATTTTGGTAATTTCTCCATTAGAAGAGAGCACGAGCTGCTGAAGAAGATGGATTGTGGTTGGAAGAGAGACTATTTCTCGCCCTAATTTTGTCTCTTGAATTGATAGATTGAATTGATTTTACATGAAAGGACTTCAGGTTTATATTAATGCAAAAGAGGCACCGAGAGAAATGATGCTTTTGTTTACAAGGGTCTCTAATGTGACCTATTGTCACCCTTTTATACCAAGTGTCTTAATATAGGGGTCTAATTAAGTAGGATTTCTAGTAGTGGGACAAAACTCCGTAGGAAAAAAAGAGTGCAAATGGTCACCAAAAGCCCGGAGTCCTCCACAACCGATACAATAGGAATCTAAAGCTCGTTCATTCCCGGAAGCAACACCCATAACCACGAGCTCATTACACCAAGACGTAGCTATAATCTACACTATTCTAAAGCTCGTTCATTCCCGGAAGACAAGACTACAATATTAAGCTCATCGTAACCATCCGTCAAAGTCTTGCTCTAAAATTAAATAGCTGCCATGCCAAAACAAACGCCCAACGTTCTGCCAGTTCAGGGGCCCCAGTCTCAACAGATTTTAAATCACCTATAGCCCCAACCTGCATAAAGTTACACCAGCCACAAAAAAGCTGCCCAAGATCACAGTTAAAGGCACAAGACCTCACATGGTGAAAAAATCTTCCCACTGTAAATTATATAGTTACGATTAAGCCAAAGGGACCATAGTGTGCAATGCTAAAAGATAAACCCAATTTTCTTGTTAGTATTATTAGAGCCTCTCTCATGGTTTCTTAGAAAAGATTGAAAATCATCTCCCGTGTCAATGTTCACCTTAAGCCAATCATACACCAAAGACCAAACCTTATTAGCAAATGGGCATACAACAAGAATGTGCCAACACGATTCCGATTCAATTTTACATGTTTTGCAAATTAGATTATCACTACTAAAAAAGACTTCCCGTCTAGATAAATTATCCATAGATGCTATCCTATTAAAGAGAACACGCCAACGAATCTTAGACATAATGAGCTTGTTCCAAACCACACTAGACCACGACACTTCGGTTTCCTCGACATAACTAGAAGACACACACCTATATCCATCTTTAGTAGTGTAAAGTTTATGCTCTGATCCCTCCCAAACCAACATATCATTAATTCTGGACTAATAAGAATGCTACCCAATTTAATCTTAAGAAGCTCCACATCATTTTGTTCTCTCTCCAGTAGCTCTCGGGACCACTCCCAGCACCACCCACGCTCATCATTGTTTAATTTCATTCTTCCACTTACGTTTATTTGCTTATTAATTTCAAGTCGATAAAGTCTTGGAAACTCGTCCCTAAGTCTAAGTCCCGATGCCCCACAATCAAGCTTCCAAAACCGAGTGTCATTCCCATCTCCTATTATCTTAGTGCATTTGTGATCAAACCAAGGTTGAACCCCAATATGTTGAATTAAATCTTTCCACCAATTTGACCAACTATTTTTCTTTTTATGGTTATCTTTAAAAAAGTTTATACAATCCTCAATATCCCCGTGTTTCGATTCTAAAATTTGAGCCCATAACCCCTTCTCTCTAATTTTCAATTTCCAAACCCATTTGCCAAGTAGAGCCAAGTTAAAGTTTTTAAATTTTTTTAACTCCTAGACCTCCCTTTTCTTTAGGACTACAAACCTCCTCCCATTTTACCCATGCAATTTTATGTCTATCTCCATTTCGTTTACCACCCCATAAAAAATTCCTTTGCAATGATTTTAGAGATTTTAGAACATTTTGAGGTGCTCGGAAAAAGGAGAAATAGTATGTTGGAAGAGCAGTGAGAACCGCATTAAGTAAGACTATTAGTCCACCTAATGAACCAATTTGTTCTCCCACAAACCAAGTTTATTTTCAAACTTCTCCTCTACTAGTTTCCAAGATTTCTTTTTCGTAGAATCACCCCCCACCGGTAGCCCCAAATATAAAAATGGAAAATTACCAATATTGCAATTAAGTATGTTCGCTCCCCTTTCTAGATCCCCAATGTCTATCCCTAAACCAAACAAATTACTCTTTTTGAAATTAATTTTTAAACCCGAAAAGAGCTCAAAGCATCTAAGCACACATTTTACCTTTACAATATTTCCCACACTCCATTCACCCATAATTGAAGAATCATCTGCAAATTGCAAGTGTGAAACCGCCACCTTCTTATGACCACAAAGTATTGGTTTAAATTCATTATTCGCACACAATATGTTCATCAATCGACTAAGCCCTTCCGCCACTATCAAATACAAAAAAGGAGAAAGTGAATCCCCTTGTCTTAATCCTCTATTTACCCCAAATTCTTTAGTTGGACTCCCATTGACTAAGACCGACATAGAAACCGTGCTTACACACTCCTTAATCCATGTATCACCGAAACCCAATATTCTAAGCATATTAAATAAGAATTCCCAATCTACCGAATCATACGCCTTTTCAAAATCTAATTTGAGCATGAACATTTTCTTTTTTTTGTTACGAGCTTCATCTACAACCTCACTCATTAGCAATAAGCACACTATCTACTATGTTGCGACCTCCTACAAATGCCGTTGGGACAACGAGACCACTTCATCCAATACTTTACTCAAACCTAGAGAGAGCACTTTAGCAATAATTTTATACACACTACTAATAAGAGAAATAGGACGAAAATCACCTATATTTACGGGATTAGAAACTTTAGGTATTAGAGTGATGAAAGTATTGTTCATACCTTTGTAAAGCTTACCATTACGATGGAAATCCCCTAGCACCCGCATCAAGTCACTTTTGATTATTTCCCAAAAATCTCGAAAAAATGCACCTCCTCCAAAGCCATCCGGTCCGGGGCTTTTGTCCACTCCACAATTTCACACCGCCTCTTTTACCTCCTCCTCCTCGAATTCCTTTTCAAGTAGCAAGGCCGTTTGCTCTCCCAATCGAGCTCCCATCAAATGATTTAAATCCTAGCAAGATTCCCTCTTTTTCTTAAAGTGATCTTCAAAGTATCTTTTTATTCCATCTTTCACCTCATTCACCTCCTCCACTCCCGTCAATCCAAATTCAAAACAAGTTGTTCGCTCTACCTCTTCTTTGAATAGCTCCATGGAAGAATTTCGTATTTGCATCTCCCTCCGTTACCCACTTCTTTATTGCTCGTTGACGCATAATATTTTCTTGCATCCCCAATAGTCTCTCAAGTTCCAATTTCCGCTGTTGACCTGCAAAATTATTGAGATTAGTCTCATCATTATGATCACATGCAGCATGCTTACCTCCAATATTACTGTCACTGTTTGCTGCAGACTCGGTTGGACTGCTCCTGTCAGTAAAGTTTCTGTCAGACCACTGCATAACTGCTTCTGTCGGCTCAACTGTTGCTGCCATTTCATTTTGTATATCGATTTCTGCAACTTGGTCCCCACCTGTTTGTTCTGCATTTCCGAAAGATACCTGGTTATGAGTATTCACACTCAGCTCTTCCATTTTCTTTATTGCCTTATCGATTTCCCCTCTCACCCTTTCGATTTTTTCCTTAAGACTTCCAGGTTTACTGTGGTTCCAATCCTTATTTTTTTCTTTCAATCTCTTTAGTTTTCTTTAAAAATATATCCCCCCCCC
>JAYMSL010003275.1:0-12688 GCA_036897195.1 Plantago coronopus | reverse complement strand
TCAGCCGTCTGGGCGTGGTTAACCTTGACAGCGGCCGGTTTGGGTTTCGGTAGGACCTTACTGGCGTAAGAAGCAGGGTGGTTTGCATCTGCAGATCGATCGGCATGCTGAGTATTCCTGTCAGATTCATCGGTATGGGGGTCTGACATGGTGGTTCGCGGGCGTTTGTTACGAGCCGCAAGGCTCATAACGGGGTATCAGGGCGGCGGTGGTGGACGGAGAGGCTTTCAGATCTAGAGAGAATTTTATTGTTTTTAATCAAACTATTCAATGTTATACTAGTTAATTACTGCATTGATGGAGGGATTAACCACAGGGATTCAAACTCCAATTACTTTAACGGAGAACGGCATACTGCTAAACTGAAACATCACTCCAGGTCAAGGTCTTTGTTCAAGAACACCAGAACTTACATAAATTAACTCAAATTAAAAAATTTGACTATGAAATTTGAATTGAATCAAATTTATTAAACATAAAATACTGGTAAACATTAATCATTCCTCCATTATAATTTTTTCAAAAATCTCCTCCCCGATCCTGGTAGTATGATTATCCAATTCAAAACAATAAAATGTACCACAGGTGAATCATATGATTTTCAGAAGTGTACGTTTCTATTAAAAACTATATAAATAAATAAAATAAAACACAAACTATTTCGTGTCACAACCTTATAGGTTACAATGTCAAATGGATACTGAATATTTTTTTCCAACTAATTTTTAGTCACCTGGACTAGAAGCTATAATGGAGAAAGAAGCCTTCCTTTGAATTTATTTTGGACATGAAACTTTCAGCTTACATTAATATATTCGTTCAAATTAAAATATGAGAATATGATGTCAGGTGTGGTCACTTGGGGTAAGGGATTTAGGATTTTATTTTTTTCTTTCTCTTTTCATTTTTTTCTCTTTCTGGAGTGCTAAGAAGTTTTCATTTTTTCTCTTTCTGGAGTGCTAAGAAGTTCACGGATTGTTTTGAAATTATAGGTGGAGACTCTCTTTAAACGAATTTTATAAGTTTTCGAGAAACAATTTGGCCGGAAGAGGCCAATTGTAGTGGTTTTTTAACGCAAAATATGGTTTTTTTAATTAAAAAAAAATGATACTAGGTTGCAAACATATAAATTTAAAAAAAGTACTCTCTCCGTACAACAAAATTTTACCCACTAAATTTGACGTCCAATTTAATAGCATGAGTTAAAGTGATTGAGTAAATGAAAAAGTAATTGGGATATATACTTTTTTGTGATAAAGTACTAATATTGATTTTAAAATAATGTTTTAGTTTGTGAGATACCTTCCTTATATGTGGTAATGGGTAAAATTTGTAATATACCTAAAAATGAAAAGTGGGTAAATTTTTGTGGGACGGAGGGGAGTGAGGGAGTATAATTAGTGTTATTTTCAAATCTTTTCTTTCGTACAACTTAATTAATGATACATAAAAATAGAATCTTGCAACCTATGCAGGAACACTCCATCATCAGATGAATTACTGAGTGCAAAACCATGCGATGGATCACTCTACAAAGATCCTGAAATACTCTGTTAACCTAATTCACAACACTACAAATCCAGTTAGTCCAAAATACTTCAAATTAGGAGTGATTTTATGTAAAAAATAACAATCTCATCGTAATTTATAAGTTTTTGTGTCCAGAAATCTTTTTAAAAAATCAACATAAAATTGCAACCAAAGATCCGGGACGGAGGAATTATAAGTTTATTTCTCAATTTAACATGTTGCAGATAGCTACTGCTGTAAGAAAATTGCACTCCGAAATTGTAGCCTGCAATATTCAACCAAGCTAACATCCATACAAAGCTCGATACAATATCATCATATTTTAAGACTTTCAAAAGTATAAAAGCCTGCATCACCCAAAGCTAGAATGCACAGAAAGAGGTAAAAATGCATATAAATCTTGAACAATGAACATTCAGGACTCATATCATGAGAACTACCCCTACAGATACAGCTAAACAGCCTGAAACAGCTCGGAAGTCGAAAGCTTTAACCAGATTTTGAGAAACTGCTGATGAATCCATCATTGAGCCAGTTGGGGTGCGCTCAGTGTCAGGACCAATGAAGCTTGCCGTGTCCAGATATGGGGGGCTCCGACTGGAAGGGATTGTTGGAACAGATGATCCGTCGACCGAACTAGCTCTGCCACCTGGAGAAGGCAAGAGAGGTGCAACATCTGGTGCCAGTTCAGTGTATGGAGAAAGAGAATCATCTAGTGATGGCGCAGTTTCAGCAAGTGTATCGAAATTTAACTGATGAGCGGGGACTGGTAATGCACATAGAGAGATGAAGATTATTGTGATGACTGGTTCAACAAAGTAGGAATGAGCCATTTCTAATGATTGTGAAATGAGGTGAGTGATTTGTGGAGCGTTGGTTTTTCTGCACTTTATTCGCAATCATTGCGGAGATTAAAGAACAGCACCATTGTGGCTAAAGTGGCTAGAAAAGTTCCCACTTTACTTGCTAATTTGAAAAGCATGAATATTCCTTTCCTTGATCAGACATTGAGCAGCTAAATGCCAGACTGAAATAGCACTAATTAAGAGAACAGCAACCTCGATAAGATATTTTGAACGCGTTACGAGAGAATTTGAACTCCAGTATATGTAGTTAGGGAACATCATTTCAGGACAAAATTGATGTAGGATGAAGAATGGCATTGAACTAAAATATATAGTTATCTTACAAGTATTACATAATACTGTAATACAGGGAAAACATTCAATCACGACCTAATGCAACCTGACCCAGGATTGCTTAATCTTGTTCCTAACCCAGCAAAAGTAGACATAGACCATCAGCCACATTGGCTCGAACTATCTACCTAATTACAGGAAGGACAAGAATATGAGGAGATACGAACCTCAGTTCATTTCTAGCGTGGTATCCTCTGCAACTCCAATGCTACCCGGAAGGATGCATCAGCGATATTAGGTATGCTAGAACCTTTAAGATCCAGAACCATAGCTTCGATCTTGGCAAGCTCTGATTTTGAGATAGACAGGATCATTGCATGTGAAAGATATTGCCGGCAGGAGAAACCAAGAGCATGCAAAACTCGCAGTATAACCAAATGAGGTATATCATTGTGTGCCCCTTCAAGCAACACACTGACTTTGGAGAGGTTCATAAGCAAGTTCATGGTAGCTTCTCTAGGAGCTGCCTTGAACAACAGAACCAAGCATTCTGAAGCCACGTCTGAAAGGTTTGAGGAACAGGATTTGCTCAGTTCCAGTAAGGACCCAATGTTGCCACCAAAATCTGTTACATCTTTCACACATTGCTCAGTTTCACCAGAATTATCAAATAAAAGAGTGGGTTCCTGTGAATATATGAAGCCTTTCTTGGAGCCCAGAGATCGTAAAAGAAAAGCCTTACACAGACCAAGTGTTGGTTCAATGAAATCTTCCATCTCTTTGGCATACACAAACTCCAAAAGATTCCCAATTTTTCTCACTACTTTCAACTGGGAGAGTATCTTGGTCTCTAGTTCGGGAGCTGATGCAAGAGCCAGACAAAGCTTGACATTGCTGACATTTATAGTAGAAAAATCACCACGCAGAAATTCAAAGCACTGTGAAACTGCTTTCATGTGGAGAATGTCTGATATTTTGATGTAATTGGATTCAATGAGCATCACGAGAAGTTTCTGCGCATACATGGGAATGGGGTCTTCATCCTCAATAAATGATGGATACAGAGGGAGGAAGTAGTTATTTGATACGGACTTCAAATCCTCTGGCAGTTGATCATTTTGCAACGGTTCGCTCAGGAAAAAGACCATGACATCAAAGAAAATCTTCAAACACAAGAATCGAGCATCTCCATCTTTGTTTCCTTTGTAAAGAGCAGCCAAGCTGGGGAGAACCTGACGGATGAAGATTATAGGGTTACTTTGAATTGCTGCAGGCTCCTCTGTGATTGATTCCACAACTCTCAGAAGATTTATCTGAAAGTCATCCCTGCCCTGAAATGTCAAGAATAAGGTGGACGTATTAGGCAACAGACAAAAAAGTAAATTCTGCAGCAAGGGACTACAGAGATATTGGCGTTAGATGAAATAAAATATCCAACAAAAACTTTAAAGGTAACTAATAGAGGAGTATACAGGAGAATTTGATTGATAATCTCATAAAATTTCCAAGAAAAGCATCATAGAAGGCAAGCTTGACAAGCGAAAATTGACAACAGAAACTAAACTATTCTTGCATGCTGCAATAATATATCCTACACTTAAGGACAAATAATAGTTTGCAAGACCAACATAAACAGCAACATGAAGATTTCAGCTGAATATATATTTTGGAATTTGGATAATGAAGCTTAGGTGTCCTTCGTTATTTGTTTAAACCATATATAAATGGTCCGATGATAAAGGTGTGAACACTTCTTCTTTACATGTGGAGATATATGGTCAGAATATATGCAACTCTATTTGACCTGGAAAGTAGATAAAGCAGAACAGATGCACAAGCTTCAGTATTCATACCTGGAAAGGTGACTCTGTCAATTTAAGTAGGCTTGCTACCTGTTGCAGAACCTGGGGAGTGGCTACAGAGTGCTTGAATGAATTACTTCCTAGAAGATGGATAACCACAGGAAATAAATGAAGGCTATTCTTTGAATGGTTCCTGCTTGTAATCTGCCCGTGCCTTCTTCCACCCATAAGTTGCTGAATATCTCCTGTTACAGTTTCCAGCAAACCTGGTAAAGTCGACACAACAGCAAGTACAAATGCTTCAAGACAGTCCTGTAGATATTTATCTTTCTCCTTTGCAAGCCTGTCCACAGCTGATAGCAATTTTGCATTGCAAAGAAAGAGCGGTAACCATCTCTTGCCATTTTTACAAAGTAAGGCCACAAGGAGGAGTGCTTTTCCCCTCAGGACTTCACTTCCCTGCTCAAGGAAAGACAAAAGATTTGGCACAAAATTCTTATCCTCCATCAAAGGAAGAAAGAGACGCCCAATGTTCGCAATCATGTGGCTTCCTAGCATTGCCATGTTTAACAGGTTCAAGCAGATTTGCTGCTCGCGTGGATTGCCCTTGAAAAGACTGGCCGCAATGTCCTTGAGAGGAAGTTTCTCAATGACCTGCTGAATGCTGGAGTGGTTAAAACGAAGCAGTCTGACCAAACATGATCCTGCTGTGAACCTCATGCTCTCTTGTTTCCCTGGAGCCCTAAATATATAACAAAGATTGTTAATTACATCTTGACTAGTAAATCGAGTGGCCCAGTATCCTCCATGA
The DNA here is from genome assembly GCA_036897195.1 of Plantago coronopus. Lineage (NCBI taxonomy): Eukaryota > Viridiplantae > Streptophyta > Magnoliopsida > Lamiales > Plantaginaceae > Plantago > Plantago coronopus. The sequence goes on along the minus strand of JAYMSL010003275.1, from coordinate 7,406 downwards.
CTAGAGATGTTCTCAATTGTTCTTAAAGCATAAAGCTGAGTAAGATCATCCTCTCCTCTACGCAGCACAGAAGAGATCAAAGAGATCAATGAATTTGGAACCTGCCAGAAGGTCATGAGTATAAAGATTAGAATGATGACCAGATCAACACTAGAAATTACAATTAATATAAATCCATGCTACAAAAATAATATCAGTAGAAAATAATAGTATTGAGAAATACAATGGCAAAAGTAAATATAGAATAGCAATGGCTAACAGAAAATTCTCTTACGGTCATAGAAATAAAAGAACCTAACCTGCCAGCTAGAAGAGGGTCGGTTGTCTTTAGATGGAGATTCCTGCAGAATACCATCTTTTGCCGTATCATTTAGAGTAGATATGTAAAAGAGCAACTCACCTAATGCAGCCATTGAAAACCTTCTCACTTTTTCCTGCCTGTCTCTAAGGCCATCAGTTAAGGCACCTAAAATTCCAGAATTTGCCAAATCATCTCCGATAAATGTTGAATGGCGAATCAACAGACCTATGAGAGAGGACAACTGTACACGCAGAGCCAGAGCCTTAGACTGCCTTAGCATTTTGACAAGCAACAACATTATTGGGCCATTGGTCAACACGTTGGCAGCATCGACATTAGTGCTTAATATCTCAAGGTACCTGATCACATTTTGCTTCTCACTCGTAACACTGCCATTCATGACACTTGATACTTTACTATACATAGCATCAAGTTTTTCTTTTGACATTTTTACAAAATCAGACGGTGGAAATGGATGAAATGGAAGGGATGAAACGGCATCAGAGCCTTTATCAAATTTTCTGCTAGGCATTACTGGTCTAACAGAGAGGTCAGATGAATGCCATAAAATCTCAGAAGGATCAGATGATTTTATTACATCAAATTCGAGCACACGCCCAGATATATCCTTTGTCCTTTGAACCTTCCTGTGAGGACTGGCAGTGGGTGGTGTAGGTGCATCCAAGACCATATCTACAGGCTCCGAAGATGATTCCTCTTGTACTTTTGAGTCCTCTGCTAATGGTGTGTCAACCAGATTTGATGCATCTAACTGGCTAGTTATACCATCCATCTCTTCAGCTTTTCCATCGAATGTGCTGGGGGTTGACACATTATCCACAACGGTATCTGATCCAGTTTCAGATTCATCAGCTTCGTCTTGACCATCATCCTCAGCACCCTCGTTAAAATCAAGTTCCATGTCATTGTTTTCAATCTTGACTTCTGCATCATTTTTAGTGCTACTAGGTAATGGTCTCCGGTAGTTCTCTTTTTCATTTTCCCTCTGCAAATTCGACTTTGCAATTCTTGAAAGCCTCAGAAGATTTACCCCTCCCACGTTATTTGAGGTATCCTTGTGCTTACGGTCTACCATTCTTCCTGGGGCTTTTGTCTGAGTTTTCCGGCCACTGGATACACCCTTATTTGGCGTTTCTTCTAATTTCGCACCAGCAGTACTATTTTCATCCTGCTTACCAAGCCCCCTTAAATCTCTACGAACATTTTTGGCTGGAGTCTTGTTTTGAGCAGGCCTATCACCATTGCGCTCAGTAAGACGTGGTTCAGAAAATAGCTCAATCATAGTAGTAAAAGCAGGCTGGGGCGGTAATGTCACTGGAGCACATTTTGTTTTCCAAAAGGAATGTGTGCAAAGTTCAGGCCACTGTATCCTTTCAGCGGGATCCTTTATCAATAGAGAATTTATTAAATTCACAAATGGAAGGGATGGAGTTCCAGGAAGATTCGGAGCCTCGTCAGAAAGTATTGACTTTGCTAACTGGGTGAATTCCCTCCCCGCAAATGGAGGACTTCCTGTATAGCATTCATATAGAACACAACCTAGAGCCCAGAAATCAGAGGCGTATGAATGCACCCCTCCATCTTGGAATAATTCGGGAGCCATGTAGCAAGGGGTTCCACGTTTTGTTTGAGGTAACTATGCATGCAAGAGAGAACAAATGGATTAGGAAAAGAGTCAGTGCAGCACATAGGCAGTCACAATGCAAGAAAACACACAGATTTCTGTGAATGCCTATGGGTCATTAATATACATCTTCATCAATGAGATAAGAGAAGATTTTGAATCAACCTGAGAAGAAGGCGTTGTAGATATATCACCCAGTTTTCTTGCTAGACCAAAGTCACATAGCTGGAGAAGGAAACAGCTCCCAGTTAGAATCTGAAAATCATAATATGATATTTTGGATGGCAGGACAAGGTACCTTTGTGCGTCCATTTTCATCCAGTAGAATATTTGATGGTTTTAGGTCGCAATAGATAATTCCTTTTGAGTGCAAGTACCTGAGATATGAAATCATTAGGAAAGCCCCATAATTATGACAGCAACAAGTTGGAAAATCTAAGCCAAAACTGTAAGTCTTACTGCAGGGCTATAACAAGGTCATGAGCCATATCATGTATTGATTCTTCTGGAAGCTTACCATCCTGCGAGCCAGCCATTATATTCAACAGTAATCAATGTGCGAAATAAGACAGGAATTAAGATTAATGTTCAGCTTTAGTCACAGGATTCAATATATGTTTCACTGCACCAAAGTAAACGAAGAAGACTTGCATGACATCTGACTGGATCAAATACATTATAAATTGAACAAACCATGCAATCATGCCAAGAATTTCTGGTGAAGTATTGTAAATGTAAAGGCACCTATATCTTGAGCAATTCTCTATTCAACATTAATCATGGCTATGGAAACACAATCGCACTATTTTGTTCCTAACAAATCATGCCTATACATTACTGACCTGTTGAAGTAAAGTCATTAGATCTCCTCCAACACAGTACTCCAGAACTAACCATAAGTGAGCCGTTGTTTCATACCTAAAAAGTTGACAAAAAAAGGGGGTAATTGTTGAATTATTAAAAGCACTATTTGAGTTCAAGACTTCAAGTTTACAGCAATCAGCCAAGGGCCGACCTGTATTTGTTCCGTACTACAAAAAATCATCAAATCTATCTATGTAGTGACTCATACCAGGAGAAAAACTTCAATACATTAGTGTGATCCAGAGTGTGAAGAACTCTCACCTGTAATAGTCAATTACCCAAAAGTTATGACGGCATAGGAAAAGAGATGCATGAATCCTTTGAAACTCTTAAAAAATAATGTTGCTGATAATATCCAAAATCTAAAATTTATTCTCTCATATATAGTCGGCAGCATGAAGCTTATCTTACAATCCCAGCTAGAATAGAAAAACTAAAAACTCTGTTAAATAGCAGACTCTGTGGGCATGTAGCATTTGTAGCTCTAAAGCTAGCAAATTCAAATTATGTCATGCCATTTAGGATGTAACACAAGCTGCCATAACTATTTCATAATTTAAGGTACAACTGATGATACTGAGAGAAAGAGTGACCACCTAGTGATCCAAATCTATCCTCAGTAGTCTCAATCTTAAGATCCAAATCCATCAAATACAACCTGTGTAGAAATGCATCTCAAATGTGCTGCAGTATCAATTACTCAATCCTTGCAATTGAACAACATAAATTAGTGTCACTTGACAATGACATCATCCAGACAACAACAAAGTAACAAGCAAAGATTTTGGCCACGGCCCAACATTTACAAGTTCATCCAAATTGCTTCAAATTTGAAATAGATCACACGACATGCAATCCCAAGCTCTACAACTCCTGCATTATGACAAATCTGAACTCAAGTTCCATTTCCCTAATAGACATCGAAATTCAAACTGTAGTGGACTCTCAAAAGTGAAATTCGACGGACTGACCAGTGTATTCAGCTAACACAAAGGATGAACAACAACATCAGACAACTCAAATAAGCAAATTACAAATATGATGGCCAGCTTAGAAAATGAAGGAAGCTCATCAATTACTAATAATTAGGTCAATAATCAATTCAGTAGAGTAAACAAGCAGTTGGTGAAGAATGCTCACTTCTTGAAGAACCTTGCTTCTGTGCGATTTGTCAACGCTCTTAATGGCATAATACTCGATGGTCTTCTTCTTCCTTCCTTTGTACACCGTCTGACAGATGAAGAGACATTGTTTATGAAAGAAGAAGCATGAAACAATTTCTAAGAATCTGATTAACAGGCGAATTAGGATTACCGAGTATTTTCCGCGGCCGATGGCTTCATAGATGTGGTAGTGGTTCATGGTTCGCCGTTCGAAATGGCAAGTCTATCTCTGTGCTAAGAGAGAGAAACAAAGTATGCTTGTGATAGAGAGAGAGAGAGAAACAAAGTTTAGGGATGAAGGAAGCTGGAATATAATAATCGGTGAGGTTGATTCAGCTATGGTGGATTGGGATTTCGGAGGAGGAGATTGAATTGCTCAAGTCTACTTCGCCGGAGCGGAAAAAATGAAGTTCTCGTGGAGAGGAGATATCATCGAAGCGGGATAGAAAGGCTAAATTGAAATTCAAATTTTGGGCCAGATCCAGCTCAAGTCATGGATGATGATGATGATGATTGGAAACTTTAAAATAAATTTTGACTTTTGGTAGAGGAAATATTATACAGTTTTAGAGTTATCGGGATTTATTAACTCAGAAATAATAATCGAAGTTTTGAATATGTAAATATAGATTAAATACGTCACACTTAACCCGGGAATCCCACTTAACCCAATGTCAAACACAAATATTATTATTGATTCGGTTAGGACTCACTTCCTTAACCGAGTGTCAAACACTCCGTTATACTTTATAGTATACTCCTGAACTTCTTATTTAACTTTTAAGTCAGTAAATAATAAATGTATTGTATTAATTACTCTCTCTGCCTCCGGTCTTTTAAAAACTTCATAACCATGTGTTTTATCTTGGATTAATAAAATGTATAAAATATTAGCTTATATGGAGTATTAGGTTGGAATAATGGGAATTGATTGAAAAATTAAGAGAAACTTTAATAAAATAATGATAAATTAAGATAGATAAGTAATAAAGAATTGTTGAGTGAAATGAAAACTTTCCTTATTTGGGGTTAGGAAGTTTGTCATGTAACTCCGGATAACGAAAGTTATAGAGTTTTTTTTTATTGGAGCATCTCTATATATACACTAAGCAAAAGATGAAAAATAGTTATGTAGTCCCATGGGACTTCCACCCGACTACTTCTTCCTTCTTCCCACCACTTCTCTATTTTTAGTATAATTTTCATCTCAAATAACCGTATCTATCTCCTCCTAGATTCAACAAATTTATTAATCTCTCCATTAATATACTAAATTTAGATTTACCTGAACAAAATTTATTTCTCTTACTCCAAATACTAAATTTAAATTTACAAATCTTCTCCTTTCAGTTCAAACTTACATGAGAATAATAAACAACTAATCAAATTTTGGTTAAGACAAAAACTATAAAACATAAGTGACAAAAATGCATTTTAAGCCATAATATTGTACAATGAAGAACAAGATGTACAAAACGGTAGGTACGGTATAAAATTGGTATAAGCTACAAAATATTATTTTTTGCTATTTCAAAGAAAAAAAAACATTTACGTTTAATACTAATAATCCAACAAATAATCCGTTATTATACAAGATCTCCGATTAAGTTATATTGAAATTCACGCGGGAACCCGCGTGTCAAAGGGTACTAGTAAGAGTAATAAACACTTAAACTCACGTTTAACATGGCTCGAAACTCATGCCTCTTATTCGCAAACCATCTTATCTACAACTAGACCACCACATAACTCCTCATAAATAAATTAGTTATCAACGAGGTAAAAACTTTGTATTCCAGAGTTGGGCGCGGTATCAATTTTAGTAATCGAGACTGACTTTTTCCAGTTTAGTACGTATGAGACTAATTTGGTACACCGGCTAATTATCCAACAAAGCCAATGTGATGGCAGCCAGAATACACAATATAATATATGTATTTGATCAAAAAAAATATCGAAGGACATATGTGGCAATGACAATTAATCTGGGCAGAATAATCTAAAAAAATGTAAAATAAATATCTTTTTGTTTTTTAATATGAAGTTGAACTGGATAAATATTTTGCATTTATCCTCCATATATGCTTACATCGCCTACAAGCTCTGACGAAGACTAGAGCTTCCCATGGAAGTTCCAGAACGAAGCTCATAATCTGAAGCTTCCATGTGAAGTTACGACCAGAGTTCTCATGGGATCGGAGCTTCCTAACATAACCTTGTCCTTTGAAAAAAAATAGAGCTGCATTACCAACTCACATCTCTATATATTGAGTTGTTGACAACTCTATTAATCAATAGCTCTATTATAGTAAATAGAGCTTGAAAAACTATGATATATAAAGGTGTAAAATGATTCGGTTCCTGGCAACGGTGCCACTAATTTGGAATTAAAAAAGACAACGTATTTTCAATTTGGTTTTGATTAGGCTCTCGGCTCAAGGTTTTGTTTGATCGGGTTTATCCCCACAGCTTTTGTGGAGGAGAAAGATCTTTTTATATTTATTTGTTAACGTGATAGTGTATAGGTTGTTTTCAATTTCTAAATGACCTTCAATGAATTCATTTTTATTTTAATAATTCCATATAATTTATCATTTTTCACAAATTAATTTACCGTAATCGATATGTGTACAAGTTTTTTTTACATATAAAATTTCTTATAAAGTTGATGTAATAATGATTTTCACCAATAAGGATTTTTGCTTCTAAAGTACTAAACAACGCTTTAAACCACTAATGTTCATAATTAAAACATCGATATTATTAGCTCTATCTATGATATTTCTCCCTCATTAAAAACATTGTATCCTGGGAGGCTACCCCTAACTCGTAGGTCTGGCACGATACACAACATGCATGGATCTTACTTAATTAGTCCAGTCGACATATTTTCTGGGGAGTCACGTCAAGGCTGCTAAATCTGCTATTACACGAGGAACATCCCGTACTCAAGCGTTTGGCATATAAAATTCCCAAACAAAATAAAAAACAATGGTGGAGACATTTTAAGTTGGCTTTGCCTAATGCTGAATGTTTATTTTTAAAAAACAACATAATCAATGCACTTTGCCCCCTTGCATGGTTTAGGCTTTACCCATGTTGCATAATGCTCATATATTTGCAGATATCCACATTATTTGGAACTGGATCCAGCTTCTTTATACAAATTTATAAGCGGAACTTTCATACTTTTGTTTGCACATGTTGGTCGATTTGGAGGAATAGTAACCAGGTGGTCCATGATCAAGTCAGGATACTACATGTAGTCGTAACACATCTTGGCGCCTCTTACGTGCATGATTTCCATATGCCGCTCAACATCGTTTCTCCTATTCACATCCCCGTGATAGGTGCGAGTGTGTGGCAACCACCTGATACCGACTCATCAAAATTATTTTCTATGCGTCCGTGACAACAAATCCACATGTTGTAG
>JAYMSL010003274.1:0-12691 GCA_036897195.1 Plantago coronopus | reverse complement strand
GTTTATATTTATTTGTATTGTGAGAGTACAATGAATGTTCATCAACTCGATTGATTGTGTGGAAGCATGTACTAGTATCACCCTATTTATAGGCGCAGAGGACCTTCCGATATCGTACTGTGCACGAAAACTGTTCTATTATGCAATCGTCATTCATGTCCGTTTATCTGTCTAGAGTTTAGTATACGGGATTACATCGCACCTGTCTTAATTATCTGTTTATTTATCCTATCCATCTATCTGTTCGTATTTTATTATTCGTTTCTCTTCATAATTATATTGCTTCAACAAACAACAAACCAACTATCTGTTTAATTGCTTTTGTTCAGTCGTTAGTAATTCTAGTTTACGTGTATAACTGGTTAGAAGGATATTGATTTCCTTTAGAGACCGACCTCGGGATTTACCTTACCTCTATTCTATTTAGAATTGCATTAGGATAATCTTGGCAGAATATAAATATAATTTTGGTGAGTAAAACGACGTTCATCAGCAGTGAGCTCCGATCTATGGTGAGTCATAACGGGAGATTATGATACATTGATCAAAATAACTTACTCTAGTGGTTAGCTTTAATGAGACATCTCAAAAGAATGAGAGGTCATGATTCTCATCTAGAGGAACATGTCCTAGAATTCACTCCCTAGTTAGAACTATAAAGACTCATTAATTTAAGCGCGAGTCAGAATTTCTAACTACACTACCTTGATACAATTACCATGCTTCTTTAGTTCTTTTAGTCCCACACAACATAAACGAGATAGCATGTCTACTACTTCTTTTTTCATATTCCCTTCATTTTTTTTTCTTTTCTACTTCTTTGTCTCCGTTTCTTGCAGTGCAAACAATAACAATAAGAAAGCACAAACGAAAGATATACAATCAGCATGTGTCCAAAAGATAGGTGTTGTGTTGTGTTGTGTTGTGTGTTTGAAAAATGAAGTAGAGGGCGGACTGATTTATACACCCAAAACCTTCCATATACATGCCACGATGTTTGGAATGAATGAAAACTTTCTTGAGCCCAAAGTATCGTCTGCACGGCCACCTAGGCGAGCCTAGCCGATTTGTTGGGGCTACCGCAGTGTTGCTCCTCCTTTTGGGGTAACCTATTCTGACCTTTTTTCGGACCGTCAAAGGTATTTGTTTTTCAAATCGAATTTGATGTTCTTCAATATTTTAGTACATTTAAAGAAATTCTAAATAATATGATCTACACATTTAATCTCAAGTCATCTGAAAAAATAGCTAAGATATCTATGAGCATTAGAACTAAGAATACTGAGTTTATCAAGTGTGTTGAATACATAAGTATAGAAAACTTATTACTTCACTATTGTATCTCAATGGAAGTAGACATTCAGATTGTAGTTCGTGTGCTTGCAAAATTTTCGAACAATTCTCAATCTATCACACAAGAATACTGCTCTGAAAATCACAAGGTATGCCAAATGATGTGTAAGGTTATGTTCAATTCATCTAAAAATCTATAAACTGTACTGGAAGGACCTGAAGTGAAGTGAAGTGAAATTAAGTATAAATTTGAACTACACTAATTCTCAGAAAAAACCTGGATTTTCTTGATACTTAAGAAAATCAGGTTTTGCTGGTCTAACTGTGCGTGGTCAGACCGCTTTTCTAGATCGATCTGTGCGGACAACCCAATTTTCTGGTTGAAACAATGTGGTTGAACCGACTGACTTTTGCTTCTGTTTTTTCTTTTTTTCTTTTGGTGTTTTTAGTGTATGAACTTTTTCGAGCTTGGTGATTTTAGTGTCTCGACTTTTTAATGCATGTAAAATTGTATGTTTCTAATACTAGTTTGGAAAATGTGCATTTTTCTTTTTTTGGAAATGACAAAAATTTTCAGTAACTAGAAAAGAGTATAAGAAATGTTCGAGAACAAATACATAAAAGTCAAAGACATTACCAGACCTAGATGCGACTCAAAACACCGAAATTAGCAACCACAACCTATATGAACCTCTAAAATCGACTTCACCTAACCAACACCCGAAACTTGAACCAATACACAGACCTAAACCTAACAAAATTGAGCCACGATCCAAAACTAAACCAACACAACACTTGAGCCAACTACCTGACTTGAACTCAATAACATCTGTACCTAAACCACCTGAACCAAAACCCGGGTTCGTCTTAACTTCTTTAAACTCCGAAACCAGCCTCATTCTTCTACCACCACTGCATCTCCGACCCAAACCTAGACCAATCAGCCACCACCTCACGCCCGTTACCAAATTTCCACATATTTGACTCCAACAACCACTGCACAACCATAACCACTGCAAAACCTAGTCCAGTCCACTCCCACCCTGCTGCCACCACTGCATTTTCAAGGCGATCAACTCTTTAAACTAAGCAACCTCAAGTTAAACTGATCTGATCTAAACATAATTAACGTGAAATCAAGGTGAATTGAACCTAGCCGTTTTTTAATTGTTTGATATTGGTATACACATGCTTATAATGCTAGAGTTGCCATAAAATGTGGCTACCGTTGCCAACTCGCATTAAATGTGAAGTGATTGCCCTCTCCGAACTAAGTTAAACACGCAAATAATTAGTGAACGCACATAATTAGTTCCATCATTTCACTCTACTAATTAATTAATTTTGTAAAATCTAAGAGAGACAAACTCACAAGTATATATTGGAGGCCGATCATGCATTTAAGGTAGATGTTGATCAATTATTTTTTAATTTGTGCACCTAACCATAGAATACCTAAGGTCATTACATCACACAATATTTGTCCCATATGATAACCTAAACATTATCATATATAATAATCGTGTCGAATTGTTGAATCCATGTCCTCATTTTGTGTAGTATATAATTATTAATAATAAAGATTTTATTAGTGGACTTCCTTTTGAAATTGGTTCTTTACAATAGTAGCCAGGAGTTTGGTTTCCGAGTCAGTCACCTTGCATATGTTTTGCCTTAAATGTGTATATATATGCGTACACGCCTCATACAAAATAACATCTCTTCCAAGAACAAGGACAAATTAATCCAACCATCGCTCACAAAAACCACACTCCAGAAACACAAAAAAAGAACTTTAATAGTGTTTACAAGTGTGACTTTGCGATCATCAGTTTGTCCAAAGAAGAAATGGAATGGAGAAAATATTATCTTGATATGATCCTGGTTCCATTGGGTTTTGCTATATCTATGGCTTATCACTTCTGGCTGTGGAATAAGGTTCGAACTCAACCGCTCACCACCATCATCGGAACGAATGCTCACGGCCGCCGGTTTTGGGTCTCCGCCATCATGAAGGTATGTAAATGTACAGATAAGTTTTGATCAAAATGTTTAGTTACTTCAGTATTTTTATTTTTTACCATGTCAAGTATAACCAAGGTGGTTTTTGGCTGTTCATGTTGATGCCAAGATATAAGAAAACATATCGAATGAAAACGTACAAAATTCGATGAATTTATTTGCGTATGAAAGTCATTAAGTAATGTTCAAAATCTAGCTAATTAAAACTGCTACTAATATAAACCGGAGGAAGAACTTTAAATATTAAAAAAAAAATGTAAATGAAGTTTTTTTTTGTTGGTAATTAATGTAAATTAAGTTATTTAATCAGATTCAATGGAAATTCTAGGTATTCTTGTTGTTTTTCTTCCGTTGGCGTTGAGTGACCTTAAACAGGCGTGAATACACTAGTACTATTTTGTTCTGTTTTTTCATATGCATTCTTTTTGTTGGGTTGATACCTTTATCCCGTACATACCTACTTTTCCCTCCCGGAAATCCTCAGAATTTGTTTTTTAAAAAATCTACGTATTATCTCATATGTTAAACGGAATACGTGATCGTCACTTTACTTTGTACTGTAATGATATTAAAGACGATCACGCAGGACTCCGCGTCTCAGAGTCTGCTAATTAATTGTTCATTAATTTTATTCGTTAATGATACGCACTGTTCACTTGTTTATTTAGGAAAGAACAAATTCCATACGGAATAAGAATGTGATTGTCTCATTGTCATACAATATCAACTAATTTTGATCATATGGCTTAAACATTAGCCAGAAACTGTTTGAAACACTAAATATATTTAGAACCTACTAAAGTTAATTACCAGAAACAGTTTTTCTTCTGTTGTAACTTGTAAGATAAAATTGTCATTTTCTCCAGAAACAGTTAATTACCAAATGAATAGTAGTTTGTTCCAATTTCATATATTATGACATGATGAGTGAAGCCATTTTTGGGAGGTTTGATCATAATATCTAGATACTATTTGTTTAGCATCAACGCAATTTTATTTACTGCAGTTGTTAGTGGTTCTACTATTTGAGGCGTGTAAATTCCACTAAAGATAAAATTCCATAATATTCTTACCTAAGCAGCTTCATATATGCTAGTACATTCGATTTTACGATGTGATAGATCCGCTAGTATATTCTCACCCCGAACCCTGTACCTCCAACATAAACATGACACACATTTCCAACACATTCAAACTACATACAATTTCTTTATTTACAGCTATTTGTACTATCATTTAGAGAATCAATAAAATTATGCTTTGGTACAAATAAAATGTGTATAAATTATAGAATTTGATATAATTAATATGGGTAAAGACAAAGCGGAAAGTTAAATAGAAACTTTGTGCTGAAGGAAGAAAACATGTTTCATGTTCATCTTACTCCAATAAGCTTTTTTTTCTTTTTTTTTTGGAAAGATTACTCCAATAAGATATAAACAACGTTGGCTTCGCCGCTTAAAAGAAGAAAAGTTACAAACAACGTTCCCGCCAGGGTTGGCTCAGTTGGTTAAAGAGAGGTGAATTATCCTCTTGGTCACAGGTTCAAATCCCACCAGATGAGAATTTTCTGTGATTATGCCATCCTGGGCCAGAGCCTGTCGCATTTGTGCGGTTAACTTGGTTCACGTAGTTTGCAGGCTATTGCGTGAGCTAATTGAGTTTACCTAGTGCACACCCTAAGAGGTAGTGGATGCGGGTTCCCAATTTAAAAAAAAAAAAAAAAAAAAAGTTGTAAACAACGTGAGTTTTGGAGTACAAATATTATTGTAGTTAGTGTGAAGGAAGAATATTATCCGTTGTTGGTAATAGACAAAGTAATTGACATGAAACTGAAATTACTACAACCAAGTGCCTAAAGTGCTTTCTCCATGTATACACACGCAACTTCTCTTGTCGGACCATAATAATAATTTTATTATATTATAATTAAATACATGATAAATAGTCATTTATAAAAGTGCGATTGATTGGAAACATTACATGGGACGCATACTCTTTTTTGAGACATAAATAAATCATCAATCAATCATATCACCTTAATTATTTGCTTTACTAGAATCATTCATCAATTGATACATCGAGCATTTTCATCATTTGTAATTATCAGTTTTAGCCTATTTTTTGCTCCTAATTTGGGTTGTAAAATGATATTGGAATACGATGGGCGATTTCTTAAACCAAATTAAAGGGACCAAACTCTATTGAAAAACAAAATTAATGACAACTTTTTAATTGAACTCCATAGCACCCAAGAGTTTACCTTAGTTTAAGGCTTAATTAGGTCTTTCTACACGTTAATGATAACTACTATATCTATCCATTCCAAAACTACTGATCATTTCCTGGACCGCGAAAATTAGGCTAAATGTTTAATCTACACGTTAAATATGTCGCTATATTTTGCTATTATTACATATTTCCGTAAATGCATGCGCTTGATGGGTAATATGTACAATTTGAAAGGATAAATAATTTTTTTTCACCAAAATATGAACTGGACAAGCCGTACGTCCACTGTCTCTTTTGCTTTTCCCAGTTCACACTCTTCCCCGTTATAGTAGGCTATGTGTATTTTATTACAAATATAGTGGTGGTGAATCGAATATTCCGTCAGTTTTGTCAACATTTTCAGTTTCCTATTAGTATTATACAAATACTATGTTTTTAAAAATTGGAACTTTTCAAAAATTCACTCTAAAATAGATCTTCTTGCACCTTAGCACTAACATACAACTACGTGACTAAAGTGTGCTAGTGTGATGAGTGTAACATCCTATAAACAACTTCTAAAAAGTCCCAAATGACACCAAATATATTGCAGGACAATGAAAAGAAGAACATCCTAGCAGTGCAAACACTCCGGAACACCATAATGGGGTCCACCCTCATGGCCACCACCTCCATCCTCCTCTGCTCCGGACTGGCCGCGGTTATCAGCAGCACCTACAGCATCAAGAAGCCCCTGAATGACACGGTATACGGGGCCCACGGAGAGTTCGTAGTTGCTCTCAAGTACGTGACTCTGCTGCTCCTGTTCCTCTTCTCCTTCCTGTGCCACTCGCTCTCCATCCGGTTCATATGCCAGGTGAACTTCCTCATCAACTGTCCGACGAACGGGTTTGTAACACTGGAGTATGTGTCGGAGCTGCTGGAACGTGGGTTCATGCTCAACACTGTGGGGAACAGGATATTCCATTGTGCTCTGCCAGTGGTGCTGTGGATATTTGGTCCAGTGCTGGTTTTCTTGTGTTCGGTTACGCTGGTGCCGGTGCTGTATAACATGGATATTTTGGATGTTGCTGAGGGGAAGAATGGTAATGGGCATGATACTTCATCATCACCTGTTTGATCAGGAAATGCATAATGCGGTTGTAATGGTGAATTTTCAAGTACTGTGGTTTATCAATGTACTTAAGGCTTAATTCATCAATCTAATCACTCAATTTTCAATAAAATCTTACTATATCATCATTTCGTTTCCAATACCACTAATTTATCTCTGTTATTTTCAGTTGAGAATTTCTAAACTGAACTGAAATGTAGTACAATTTGGACTAATCAAAGTTGAAGTGAACTGAATAGAATTGAACTTAAATTGAAAATAATCGATTCTAAATCCAACTATAAAATCACTGCAAACTTTACTTATCTACATACACTTGCTCTCAACCAGGCTGTTTCTCAATTTTCTCCAGTTCCAAGGGCTAATTAGGTGCCCCTGGACCCAACAGCAACTCACCAAGAGGGTCTGCTTTGAATAGGTTGGACTTGGATTCACCATTGTTTACAAAGATATGAATCGCATGATGTCTGACATTCTGGCCATGTTGATTAATTAAGTTCTACGTTTCTGAACCATGACAGATCTTTGGTTTTGGTCCAATCCCGAGAGTTATGTATGCTTATTGATAGTGCACAAATGTTACAACAATTATATTTAAGATATTAATAGAGATTAGAAGAACAGAAAGAGAAACTAGTTTTCTTAGAATCAGCCATCGCACTTATGGTGCTTGAGACGTTAAGTGATTGCCTCCCAGGATACAATAATTAACTGAAACAATTAGTTAGCAATTTTCGCTGAACTGAAAGGATGTCTGAATTATAAGGAAAGAGGAAGAACAACATAGGAACAAGAGTTTGTTTTTTTTCTTCTCTTCCAGCTGAGACTTATTTATAGTGAGGAAAATAGAGAATATCCGTTATTGTAAATGATATCTCCTTTACACACATACAAATTAAAATTATTGTGTAATTATTCAACATCAAACTCAGGTATCGTAACTGCTGGTTTTGGTTCTTTTTTGACAGGTGGAGCGATGAAGGAGGAGATTGCAGAGCTATAGCAAGATGACACGAGGGGGTTGGCGTGCGATTTATGGACTAAAAGACCTAATGATCCGTTTGGATTTAGAATTTGGAAGGATAGCTATACGGGATGCGGGAGCAGAATCACCGATTACGTTGTACTCTTTTCCCTTCGGGAGGTTTTATCCCATTGGATTTTATTCTCAAAGGTTTTTAAGGAGGCAAGAGTAATTGGAACATCTATGATGCGGGCTCGGTGTACGATTAATAAGTATGTGGTGTTGGTGAATTTATACTTATGTAAACGCAGTAGACATGCAACCTAGTATAGGTTGAGATGGTGTTGGTGATGGCGGAGTGCAATATGTACATTATATTGTAACGGATATCTTCTTTACTGCACATCAATACAAAATCAGAATTATTGTATAATTATGCAACATCGAACTCAATACGTCTCAGCAGTTACAAGTTTTGAATTTTAAGAGTCGAAAGGTTCTGGAAGGATTCACCAGACCGAGCAGAGCAGTTACAAGTTTTGAATGTTACGAGTTGAAAGGTTCCGGAAGGATTCACTAGAACGGGCAGAGCAGTTACAAGTTTTGAATGTTAGAAGTCGAAAGGTTTTGGAAGGATTACCAGACTGGGCAACAAAAATGTGGCTCGCATGAGCTAGTCATTTTAGCATCTACAAAAACTGGCCAGGATTTGCACCCCGTGCGCGCACACGTGGAGTGTGTTCGAGACATCTAGCAACACAACTTGAACCCAAGTGTAATGTAGTTACTTATGTACTAATAAAACATCTTACCTGCAAATGTAGTTGAATGTTTGAATTTCCCTCGCACCTTACAAGCCCATGCAACACATTAGGCCAAGCTCGCTTCCCTTCAAAATTGGTCCAACTCTTCCTCGCTAATTTTCTTCATTAATTTTCCAATATTCCTCCCCATGAAGAAAATTTCATGTAGCATAATCCTACGGTCGAATACCTGCATAGGATAGGTAGGTGTCACCACCTGTGAACCCTCCCTCGTCAGAATACATCTTCTTTACTAGCTAACAAGTAGACACGTTGTCCTTGAGCTGATATGCCGTTTGTGTAAACATAGTGCATTCCAAACATAATCCTCTTTGACATTGTTTCGTTCTCATGATTGTGTTCATACAAAAACTTGGGAGAGATCACATATTTGTGGACTTTTCGAAAAGACCACCTGATGACATCATAATATGTGATGTTATCAATACAATGTTCAATGTTACTAATATTATTAATATGATAACATATAGTAACATTAGACATTGAATTGATAACATCGCATATTATGATACCATGAGGTGGTCTTTTTGAAAAGTCACCAAATAGGTGGTCTCTCCAAAGTTTTTCTCGTGTGTTCATTTTGACCGTGAAACACCTTGCTTGGTTTTGCAAAAGTATACACGAATTCGTGAAGTACTTGTTATTGAGCAGCCCACACTTCGCTATCACATAGTCCAACTCTTCCTTACTAATTTAATTTCAATTTCTCAACAACAAATTTTACAGCATAGAGGACAAAGAATTTGTTGAACCTGATACTAATACGATATTGATCCCATATATGATATTGTTAAATAATGGTCTCTTTGGTATAGTCACTTGATTAAATCTTGATAAAAAAAACAAAATTCTATAAAAGACATCTCTGCTTATAAGCAAACTTTAATTGTGATTTGAGGGTGACAAATAAAGTTCAAAAAACTACTGCTATCTTAGTTCTACATAATTATTAATTATACTGTGGAGATTAAGAAGTTTGGTAGTGGACAAGTGCATGGATGCGCCTTTACAATAAAACTTAGACTGCCAGATTGGGGAAATTAGGATTGCATAATATAATATAATCACATTTTGAAATTGAATGGAATTGAATTAAATGGGTATGCGAATAATTAATGGTATGTTAAACGAATGCTTGTATACAGCTGGGGTGATGCGCTAGCCACCAAAATGTACCAAACAAATTAATAATAATAATATTGCATGTATTGATCGTGACTAATTTCGCATAGTGGTTTTCTTGTCTGGAGTGCGCTTAATTAGTTAAATCAATTCCAGACAAACTTAATGGTCTCACAAGATATTCCAAATATACTATATATTATTATGCACACACCGACTCTTTATACTATTTTTAACACAATTACAAAACCGTGATAATGGACCAACTGTTACAAAAATTAATGATATTAACAAAGTGTAGAAGAACGAAAACGGTATGATTGGAATCGAGGCCTGTGCGCACACAGTTTCCTTAAAGCAAATTTGTCCTCTCACTTACGGTGCTTGAGACGTTGGACAATTGACTCCCAGAATACAACGATTGCTCGAATTATACTGAAGGGAAGAAGGATGCAGGAGAAGAGAACGATTTTTTTAGTGTGTTCTCTTCCTCTTCAACTACTGAAACTTATATAAAGTGAGGAGATGCAGACTCTTCAGTTATTGAAATTGAAATCTGAAATCTCCATAATAACTCCTTGACAGTTGAAGAGTTTGAGAAGAAAGGATGGAACCGGACCGAGTAGCTAAAAGGTGGCTCGCCAGTCGCAGGTGCGGGCACACGCTCGCACACAAGTTCCACTAGTCCGTATGCAAATCTGACCAGGATTTGCAACACCCCCTCCTGCGCGCCCGCGTGGAGCGTACTCGAGACATCTAGAGCAATACAAGTTGAACACCAAGTGTGGTGTAGAAACTTATATACTAGTGGAACCTTCCACTTACAAATGTTGTGGGATGTTGTCTAATCTCCAACCAATTGCAAGCCTATGGATCACATGAATCCAATACAAAGGGCCAAGCTCTTTCCTTCCTTCTTGATCCAACAAGATCAACCTTTATCCAACTCTTCCTCACTATAGTCTTTCTTCATTTTTCCAACGCCAACATATATAAAGTTAATTGATGGAATACAAATACTAGAAATAATTTTGAAATACATGCAAACCTTTTACAATTTCTACAGTTTACACTAGTATTCTTTTGGCAATAAATTCTCGAACCTTTCGAACTTTTAGCAATTTAAACAAAAGTTAAATAAACGTTAACAATTTAGGTAAATTGTATGACAATTCTTTTAGTTAGAGATTTGTAATGTTCTTTCCCTTTTATAGTTTTCATATTATTGTCTTGTTATTTATTTGTTCGTTTGTTTGGTTGTCATTGTCTTTATTATCTGGTGTCTAAATTTGTCCTATTTTTGGGATTTGTCCAGCTACAGTTTCGTTGAAGGGGGTTTATTTGTTCTGAGAATTCCTCAATCTCGAGAGTCGAGTTGAAATAAAACTAGAAGTGATCTATGTGATCTTTGATGTGTTTCCTAGCCTCAGCATATTTGGTTCGAGTGTCGATTGCCAAAAAAAGGTTTTAGTGTAAATTACAAAAACGCAAAAAGGTATGAGTGTATTCTAAAATTTTCTCTAACTACTATGGCTCTCTGTTCAATTCACCTGAAAAATTCTGAACTGAATGCACCTGAACTTAATTAAACTGAATTTCAGTATAAATTTTTACTGCGCGCATCTGAATGAACCTGGACTGAACTGAACAGGGCCTACCAAACCAAAAGGGTTAGAAATTAGGTTAACACGCTTTAGTTCTGCAAAATCGTGGCATTTACTGACTAGCTAGCGTATGAGTCTGCCTGTACAACAATGTAAGAGAATGGGCGCACAGCATTCACGCACAATAGACAAACTGCGGAACCAAGATATGCCTACTTCCAAACCAAGCGCGACATATACTTATATTACCTACGATAAAATTAACTAGATCTGATAACAACTAAGAGTTGAAATCTATCCCTTCCATATAACTACAATGTGCATGTCTTTCAATCTATCTGTTTACACTTTACCAGGGTTGCCCTTTTCCACCAATTCTCCTAGCCAGCTCAAAGTCCTTTTTCACTGTGCCACAGAGAACAAATTAAAGTATTCGAATTGGGAATAACATGCTCAGGGCATTTCAGGCTTTCAGCAAGTGTAAATGGGTGAATGGTTTGCATTTCAAGAACAACATTATGAACAAAAAAGCATTGGTGAAAAACGATCGCATGCGAGTGTAGACGAATGAATTATATGCCTTGATGACACACAGCTGACACAAACTAGCCTGACTGAAATTAAAGCTGCAAGGTGCATGAAGAAAATTTTAGCAGAATTAACTTACTTAAAGTTACACGCTTTGCGTGAAGTGCACAACACATTGCCTCTTCAAACAATTGAACAATGTAATCCTCAGCAGCCTACAAGAAACCAACCAATTTTTAAGACTTTGAATTTCTTCACTTGATTTGTTTTAGTAATATGTATATGGTTGATATCAAAATTACAAGTCAAAACTCAAAACTGAAGTTGACTGACATAATATATGAAAGAGTAGACAAGCCCCTTAATGCAATTCGAGTGAGAGGCAAGTAACCTGATTTGGATGCTACATAAGGATTGAACTTATTCTGCAATTAGAGTGATGATAAATTAAAGCTAGTGTACTTTTATGCAAAGAGATGGACTTTTTTCATCTTACAATTGACGAAAGTAAAGTTATTCTAGAACATGCAGTGATTACAAGAAATGTGCAAGTTCAGTTCTGAAACCCAAGTTGGAAAGAAAATCAGCCTTGTGGGATTATGGAAGAAAAAATATCTTATGATTCGTATCAGGAGCAGGAATGACTGGGGTCCTATTAACCAGCTAGGTTAACCATAAATAGGTCATAGATATACATACACCAAGTGAATGGATTCAAAATTGTACTCGTCTGATATACTAATCAATGTTAACAAAGACTATGGAGAGAACATGGGAGCAAACATATACATGTATATCACCTCGAAATACAAATACATTAATTAACAACCCCTGCACCTCATAATTTTGTCTAAGAATTAAAGAAGGTTCATGTTAAGATATGAAAGTTTTACTCTCCCAGATCTAAATAACTCTGCAGAATAATTATGGTATTCACACTATCTAAACGCAGACCTTCATGGTTGTACTCGTGGTTGAGACAACCTCA
>JAYMSL010003273.1:0-12697 GCA_036897195.1 Plantago coronopus | reverse complement strand
CCCCACAGGCCGAATTTGTCCCCCCCACCCCCCAGAAAAACCAGACAAGCTTTGCCCCAATCAGTTCCATCCCATGCTTGTCAAGCCCACCACTCTCCGCCAACACCACAACCAAATTAAGCGCAGCCTGACCCTCCACGCATCAGGCCCCTCCTTCTCAATCCCCTGCTCCACCAACTCCGGCTTCAAACGGCTCAATGTAAGTCAAGCCTAATTAGTTAGCCCAATCACTCTCGGAGCTGCCCCTGCACCGCCCTGCACAAACCACCGCTCCGCAACCACCACCTCACTACCGACCCACCACCACTTTACTTCCAGCCACCACCACCCCCGTCGCCTCTCACTCCTAAGCACACATCCATCTGAAAACTCAGCAAAAGAAGAAGCTAGCTTTGGTTTTATTTGAAAAAAGAAAAAGCCATCTCAAGTTGAGTCGTGTTTCATTTAACTGTTGATATTCAAGATGTAGTTCAAATTTTTCATGAAATCTGAATCAAATGAACTTTATCTGTGTCTGGGTTCAGATTTTTATTGATGATTTGTGTTCATGTGCATATTTGCTAAAAAAAATGGGACGGTGTATAAGTCCAATCCTTACCAAGGTCACAAATTAAGAAAATTAACTTTACTCTTATTAGAGTGTGAATTCCATTATTCGTTCACCAGAGCGTTCTTGCAACGAAAAAAAAGCACCCATCATACACGAATTAGGTTATTTAGCTCAAAAAATTTGATGAAGGAGAATACTTAACACTGATTAGTAAAACTCTCTAGTACACTGAACTGAACTTAATAAACATAAACTTATTTGAACTGGACTGAAGCCATAATAATAATAATTAACCGGACTAAACCGAATGAATTGTATTGAGTTTAATGGAGTTGGATTTAGGTGAAAAGCATATACGTAGACTATGTTATTTTCAACTTAAATTCATTTCCGTTTAATTGAATTCGATTTGTTTAATTCAAATTTATACTTCAATACATTTCAGATCAATTCAAAAATTATCAGTTGAATTAAACAGTATCATACCGGTTTTCGGTCACCTTATTGGTTAGTTTTGCCCAACATAACGCATACATATAAGAAAAAATCGCAGTCTACCAATATGGTCGGGATTCGGGTCTAGTTTTAAAATTATGCATATGTAGAAAACAAAAGGACCTTTTTGAGAAATAGACAAGGAAGTTAGTGTTGCAAACAAGAGCCACGCCTCCACCGCCAATGGCGCTACCAACCCGACCTCCATTTCCCTCTTCTACAAATCACCTCACAATTCATCACAATTCAATTCACGAGAGCAATTGCAATGGCGATCGAGGATGCACAGAAATCCGAACCGACAGTGGCGATCAACAATCTCAAATTCACCTACCCCGGAATCGACGGCCATCCTCCGCCTGGCTCTGCTCCGCTAATCGAGGATTTCAACCTGTCTCTGTATCCTGGACAGCGGTGCCTGCTCGTTGGGTCGAATGGGGCTGGTTAGTTTTGTTTATTAGTAGCGAATTTTGGTTAAAATTGGGATCGTTTTGTGTGTGGGGTGGTTAATTGGTTGTGGGGTTGCAGGGAAAACCACGATTCTGAAGATAATTGGAGGGAAGCATATGGTGGGGCAGGAGATGGTGAGGGTGTTGGGGAGATCGGCGTTTCATGATACTGCGTTGATTGCTTCTGGGGATCTTTCGTATCTTGGTGGAGAGGTTTGTGAAATTTCAGCTGGTTTATTTTAGTGCTGAATAGTGATTTGAATGTTTGCTATATGTTTGATTGAAATGTAGTTTCGTATCGTTCGATTTTGATGTAGATTGTAATTGTATGTGTGCTGAAATGTGATTCTGTTTCTGTTTTGAATTTGATATGTGAGCTAAAATTGAGCTAAGTTCTTGAATTTCGTAGTGAGACGAGCTCAGAATCGGCTTATTACGTTTCTATAGGATCTGGTATTCAAGAATTTTTATGGTTAAATATGTGGGGAACTTTGTCATAGAAGATAGAATAAATAGTGTGTAAATTGTAATATGATATTTCATTTCTGCATTCAAAGAATGGATTATAATGTGAAGTACGAGACGATTTGGTGGATTCCTGTATTACCGAGTTGTTTTAATACAAGATCGTTTATTTAGGAAAAAGAATTTACTGGTAAAATTTTGTTTAGCAAACTTGTAATGTTTGTCAATCTGCTTGTTGTGTATAGTGGAGAAGAGAAGTTGCGTTTGCTGGTTTTGAGATCCCAATTCAGATGGATGTTTCTGCTCAGAAGATGATACACGGGGTAGCTGGTGTCGATCCCCAAAGGCGGGATGAACTAATCAAGGTGTGGTGATCACTTGCCTTTAATAGATTTTCACCATATACTTCGAAATGTGCGGAATTGCAGGGCTCGTATTCGATAGAGAACTCATTAGAACTTTTCAATTTATGCAAATCTGATGTTAAGTTTCTCGGCGTCATAAACCTTGTCGGTAATAGAATCTGGTCTGTTGTTATAGGTTTTGGATGTGAACCTGTCATGGAGATTGCATAAAGTGTCTGATGGTCAAAGAAGAAGAGTTCAAATCTGCATGGGACTTCTGAAACCATTCAAGGTATCGATTTTTTCCATACATGATCAGTTTGTCCAGTAAGGAAGTCTTTTAGTCGCCCAAAATAATCACTCTGTAACTGTTGTCTAGGTACTCTTGCTAGATGAGATCACTGTTGACTTGGATGTACTTGCTAGAGCAGACCTTCTGAGGTTCCTAAAGAAGGAATGTGAAGAACGCGGTTGTACAATTATTTACGCAACACATATCTTTGATGGTCTCGAAGATTGGCCATCTCATATAGTAAGTATTAGGACTTTAATAATTTTAATTTGCTTGGACTCAATTATGTTTGTGATCATAATGGTTCAAACTTTTCTCAGGCTTATGTGTCTCAAGGGAAGTTGCAGTTTGCATTGCCGATGACTAAAATCAGGGAGAATAACAATTTGTCGCTGATGGTTAGTACTTCAACCTATAACTCGGTTCCATATGAACCTATAACTATGATTATTGACTGTACTATGCTTCCGATTGGCCACATTAAACCTTGAAATATTTGTCAATTATTGACATTATCCTTCTGCAGCTTTGCTATCTGTTTTACTGTTACAAGCACAATAGTTAATTACGTTTAAAAAGAAGAAGGTATATATCTGTAGCCTTCAAACAGTATCTGTTCACTACGATAATGTTGGCAATGCATTTGCAGAGGACCGTGGAGCGTTGGCTGAGGAAAGAGAGAGACGAGGAGCGAGCAAGGAGGAAAGAACGAAAGGCAAAAGGACTACCTGAGTACGGGAAACAAGTGGAAGGCAGTCGTGTGATAGGTGATCCAGCTGATGTTGCTCTCCGTGTGCTAAACAATGGATGGGCTGCTGGGAGACTGACTTCAACTGTTGCTGGCGAAGAAAACTTTACTTTGAGCTCAAACAGAGTGCTCAGATAGAGCTGCACTACAAGCTATGTTCCCACTCTGTATCATGATCTGGGCTTAATACTTAATAGTCCATAGTTGTATTAGTTATGATACATCATCTCATTGTATTCTTTCTATTTGTTGTGCTTACATGTTCTGTAATTTTGATTCCTTTCACATTGGAAACAAGCTGAAGAAATGGCTTGCATTCTATTGATGAAAGTTCGATTTAGGTATTCGTGTGAAGTCGTCCTTCCCCAGGACGACATGTTATTGAAGCTTACTGCTAAAATTATCATTGCTTAAACATTCACTGTGTTAGAATCCTTGCATCCTGAAGTAAGAATTTGAGTGAAACATTTGAGAATAAGAAAGTTGCAAACCAAGAAAATGACAGAATAAAAGGCCTTATGTAATCACCAGCAGAGATTGGTTCTTCCTCTTGCAAGCAACGGCGGCTTCAGCTTCCTTGTTGATCAATAGAGGTTTCCGAAGGCCAGAAGAAAACTTCTACATGATACTGTGCGATGATCAACAGTCTGGATACTCGAACATTTTTATCGTGGAGTTCGTGATGCTGAGGCCGCCATCAATGAACAGATTTTGTCCACTCACATACTTAGCCTCATCGCTTGCTAGAAAAAGGGCTGCATTCGCGATATCACTAGTTTTGAGAGTGGGACCTTTCAGGTTCGCCAAAGATTTCACACCTTCCTCAATTGCATCACTGTCGAGACCTAGGACGTCCAGTACCAAGGGCGTAGCTACTGTAAAAGGAGACAAGCAATTGACTCTGATACCAAATTGTCCGAGCTCGACAGCCAGGTTCTTTGTAAGCCCTGTCACCGCGTACTTTGAGCAAGTATACCCATGTGGAGCAGCCCCGCCCATCCCAGAAGCAATGCTAGCCATCGAGATTATTGTCCCACTACGTGCAGGAACCATCACACGCGCTGCGTGCTTCATTCCTAGGAAGACACCCTTCACATTAATGCTCAAGACACGCTCAAAGTCCTTTATGTCATTGTCTACGATACGAGGCCTCAAAGGATCACAAATCCCAGCGTTGTTGAACATGATGTCGAGTTTCCCATAGGTTGAAACTGTTTTGTCCACCGCGTGTCTGACATGGTCCTCGTTGGTAACATCGCAGTGGATGTAGGTTGAGTCGGAAGGGCTTATGGAATCGACGACAGAATGTCCTAATTCATCTTGAATGTCAGCAATGGCTACTTTAGCACCATGTTGGGAAAACAGTTTGGCTGTGTATTCTCCAATTCCACTGGATCCTCCTGTTATCAATGCTACTTTACCTTCTAATCTGTTTCAACATAACAATTAGCAGAAGTTTAATGTATCAGTTTCATAAATCCTATCATAGTTATATTAATCAAGATTTGTATCAGTATTGGATCAGAATTCAGAAATGAAACAGATATCTCTCTAGCTACTGTCTACTGAGATACAAATGTACATTATCTACTGATCGAAACATACTACTATATGACAATAAGCTCCGGAGTATCATGTTGACTTAAGTCGTAAGGTACTTGAGTTCGAACCGTTCGAGTACGAGAATGTAAATGAATAGTACTCTAGTACTTACCTCCTGGCAACTGCAGACAAAACTGAAGCTCCTCCCATGGCAGCAATCAATCAAATTAAGCTAGCTGCAATAGGAAACTTCAATCTAGTCAAACTCAATAATGGAAATGGTTCCAATCTTGGGTCCTTTTTGTCTTTTATACTAATGTAGAAGGTAGAAAATATCAAAGAATCAATGCTCAACACCTTGTAAATGGGCCACTTGCATCATTATACTAATAATAATATGACTATATGACGTTGTGAGTCAATTTTTGGCCTACTTTACTTGAATTTTCTAATTTTTCTTACGGTACTAAATATCTAAATATCTGTTATTTTCAATTTAAATTAAGTTATATTCAGTTCTTATGTTCATATAAGAAACTATTTTGATTAGTTATACTTCAATCACTGTCATGATCCAATAATTAAGGTGATAATTAAGGTGCACTTTAATGATCACCAGATCCATTTTGAGCTGGTAGCTAGGACCGGCTCGTAATTTTCCGTTAGCCCTAACCGAGTAAGGACAAGTCGATCACGTTATAATATAATTCATTTGCATATAATCTACAATAATTTAGCATTAATCCAACCGATAATGGGCCAAATAAGCACGGTATGATCCGTAGCAATCGGCCCATGATAGCCCGGTCATATTAGTTGAAATGGTCCATCAGAACGAACCAGTCCAATGGGTATTCTAGATGACTTGGACACTACAACTAGAACTACTTGTAGTTGCTCGGTTATTATGATTGTTTGCTCTATTGCTCGGTCAAGTCTGATGTATCCTAATCGACATAAATTAAGAACGTATACGTGCATTTTATTCCGTCACGAATCTAAAATCGAACAAGTCTTGTATTAGATCGGATGTGATTAGATATACAACTGGAGTTAGCTTAAAGTCTGAACAACTTTATGCCAATGCTCTTGCTTTGCTAGTGGTAACTCAAATTTCAAAAACCACTTGAAAACAACCACTCAATAGTCATCAAGTCAAGTTAGACATTTCAAGAACTTGCAGGATTTTGCTGAAGATCTCAATGTGTATACTCTACTAGCTCGATTTCAGGGCAAACGACAAATTATGCGAGGTTGGAAAGTAATTTGATGTGGTCACATATCAACAAACATTTTGCATACCACCAAAAAAATGTGAATAAAATACGATGAACGCAGACTAGATACAGTATGCAGACATGATTTATAAGACAGCAAATGAATTGTTAACATTTAATTCAGCCACCCATACAAGGAGGGTGTTATCACAATGCTAGAAATTAACCATCCAGTAACATAAAAGAGAGTCACAACCAAAACGGCTAGAGCCAACAGGTGACGACTATCTATCAACAGTAGTAGTGACCACAATAAGGAACACTAGGCTCGAAAACAAATATAAAAATCTTCACTTGAACAAGGATTCAAAACCAGAGCGTTCTAAGAATCTTTTCTCAAATTCAGCAATGATAACCATCGAATCCAACAGATGTAGGTTTTAAGCCTGTATACACAGAAAGAGCAGAACACAATATTAGCACTTGAAATCAGTGCAGACCAAATTAGACACTTTGGAGAAAGGCTGATAATCCTACCTTGTTTGCAATGTTGTTCGAGAGCCAGTCCAAACCCTCATATAAACCTTCACCAGATGTGGCACAAGTGCTCTGGATATACCTGCAACAAAAAATCAATGAACTTTAAGTAATTTTCATCTTCAAACACAAACTTTTACCTCCCATCGAAGATTTATAAGAGTGAAAGACACTGTACCAATGACGTTGACGAAGAGAGTGAAGGCCAAGCTTGTCAGTTATCTCAGCAGCATTCATAGCATTTGGGAGATCTTGTTTGTTAGCAAAAACAAGAAGCACTGCATCTCTCAGTTCATCCTACATAATACAAACAACTGAAGATTAAGAAATGACTGGAGTAATATGAATCAAGTGTTCTGAATCATCTTTGGCTGCGAACTTGGTTTTCCCAGAAAGATTGGTTACCAAGAATTGATATTGTTCAAACACAGACATCTTACCTCATTTAGCATCCGATGCAGCTCGTCCCTAGCCTCAACAACACGATCTCGATCATTACTATCAACGACAAAGATAAGTCCTTGAGTGTTTTGGAAGTAATGCCTCCACAATGGTCGGATCTGATCAGCAAATATCAGAATTGAGTGTAAGAAGCCAACTTGTGGGGGAAAAAGATGTATGACTAAACTTAAAACAAATCTTCCACCACAAAAAAAAAAAATATATCATAAAGAGAAATGATTTGACAAATTATACCTTGTCTTGACCCCCAACATCCCAGACAGTGAAGCTAATGTTCTTGTACTCCACGGTCTCCACATTAAATCCTGTATAATATGTCACGTTCAACAATGAGTAACTGGTTATATGAAAATGAAACTATAAAGAGTAAATCAGAGTGACAGGGGAGCCATAACTTCAAGCAGATTCTCATTAAAACAAGAGAATAGGCAACTAAAGCACCGGCCGTCTATCTTAATCAGTAAATGCAAAATGTGAATGCCTTAGCCATGGCTAAGTCAGGACAGTTGTGCGTATCATTTTAAATGGAAATAGATATTACCATAAGTAATCATTTTTGTATACAAGGATAGTAATTCTCAGTCTTAAACCAGGATATGTATTTATATCGTATGACCTCAAATAAAACAGAATTACAGAGAGCATAATGACCAGCATTGTTGAAAACATCCACCTTTAGTTTAGAAGCTTTTGGGTAATTATAGTAATCAGATTTGAAAGATCAGTGAAATTGATTGACCATCATGAATCCATAGCCCGGAACAGCATATAGCTTTTCATTTTTGTCCAAAACCAAGGTATAGACATGTTCAGAAGCGGAGGAAAGATGTGACAGAATAGTCATTTCAGCCATTAAGCTTCACATGGGTACTATCACATTTACAGGTTTGGCAAGCATACAAACGTGGTTGGCACAGAAGAATCATTTAAAAGAAACATTAATCCACATAATAAAGGTTAAAAAAACAACAACAATCACAAAACTGCAATAGGCCAATGATGCAAAGAGGAACATACCAATTGTAGGAATGGTTGTGACAATCTCTCCAAGCTTGAGCTTATACAATATGGTAGTCTTACCAGCCGCATCGAGACCTACCATAAGAATTCGCATCTCCTTCTTGGCAAACAGCCGACTGAAAAGCTTCGTGAAAGACAACCCCATTTTCTCTGCCTGTCAGGAACTTAAGTGTGAGATTCCGCAGTATATGGCATCAAAAATGCAGAAGTAAATCCACGCAGAACAAGGAGATTTCTAAAAATTGCAAATAACCACCTATAAATTTTACCTTTAAACCAGCTATGGGCCTATGAACATTCATATAGGCCAACGCAATGAACATAAGCATAAAATTCTCTAGACTTGTACACAATCAAATGCCAGAGACATTAACATTCAACAGAGTAACATATAACTCATATACCACATCAATGTACACAACTTTCATATACAAAATCGAATACGATTAGTCGATTAGCATCCGCATTAGCATTTCCGTTCCCCCAAACAAAAGCCCATTCATCACAAATCCATCATCACGATATCTACATTCAATTTCTGCTGTTTAAGCTATATCATCCAACAATAACATACACAGACCAGATCCGATCAGATCAAAATCAATTCACAACCTACATCCATTTCAATGAGCTGAATTCAATCAAATAAGAAGAAACAAAAACCGATTGGATCAGAAAACATCTCTTCGTACATCAAATCAACAAATCAAACAGTCAGGCAATCACTCCATAGCATGATCTAACAATAAAACCAGCTCAGATTCATGTAAAACACAAATCACAAACGGTTCAACAACGATCCAGAATCAAATAACAAAAACAGTCGATTAAGAAAACAAAACCTTACGAGAACACGAATCAATAAACGGAAAAAGGATCTGCAATCGAGATCGGCCGAGAATCAAAGAAGTAGAAAGAGAGAGAAGTGAAATCTTACGTTCAAAAGAGACGAGAGAGATTCCGGAAAAGAGGAAAGGCAGATCTTGCAATGCTCAGAGTTGTACGCTACAATATATCTCACAATAAAATGCGATTTATAATGTCAAAATTCGATTCTTTTTTTAGTTTTGCTTATTTTTACATTTAAAGAATTAAAAAACCGGACCAGTACTCGTATCATTACACTAATTTATGTCATAGTTTATCGAGAGAATTTGTGATTCGAATGTATAAAACTGTTTGGAGAAGATCATAAATCCGACTTATATTTAGACCCGACTATATGGGCTTTTATATTTTAAAATGCATGTGTGATAAATTCAATGTCGTTGGTCAACTCAGGTAGATTGAAAGTAATTTTTCATGATCGTGTCGGTTCTAGAATCAAAGTTCGACCTAATGAATAAGATATAGCGTAGTTGGAGTTCTCATATTTGAATATCTTTAGTGATTTTTAGAATCTTTGCAATGTCTACAATTCTATAAATTAAATTTCTGATCTAAATGAACGGTCTATTATTAAAAGACGAAAGTCATAAAACTTCTATGCTATGCACACCGTCCGTACATCTGGTAAATTTGTACTTTAATTTTATTTATATATATAACTAACTAACTAATACAAAACTTCTCAGTTACTTATTGATACATTATGGGTCATTTTATGCCCCACTTATTTACTTTTCAATACATAAAATAACCACCCAATTTGTAAAATACTAGTACTCTGATATTTATGAATCTTTATTGACAAAAAGCAATATCAAAAGCTTAGTATTGGACAAAGAGAGTACTCATAAAATGTGTAAGACTGACATATTCTCATAAAGTTCTCTTCCCCAACTAAAATAGTGAACTTGTAGGGAATAGGGAATTGTGATAACTGATGTTATTATTTTTCATTTTTTTAATGTAACGACCCAATTCCACTAATTGATCGAGACTCCATCTAAGTGGTGCGGTATCCATGCCATGAAGCACATATGTTACTAGTATATATTGTTCATCTTCCCAACTAGAATTTGCATTTCGAATCACCCAAATGCCTTATATCATTGAGAGTCATGTGAGTTTCTTCATATATCATTTATCTCACTTACTCTTAATCGGTGTGCAGAGTATTAATTTTACCTCATTAATTTGTTCGACATCCTTGTTGATAGAGGTGAGCATAGGGTTCGTGTAATCCCGAATTACATAAAATCCCGATAGGGTCGGGTATTACGGGATTGGATACCCGAAAAATAAATACCCGAAAATTATATAAAAAATTCGGGTCGGGTTCGATCGGGATTAGATGTTTTAATCCCGAATCCCGAACGGGTACCCGAATAACTTCGTATCTTATATATCATTCCTATGTTTGTACCTTACTTGTTCACATGAATTTCAATTGAAAGATTGTTAAATTGATTTTTAATTATAATTTTTAAACTTATTAGAAACAGTGTATATATATATATATATATATATAAGGTTAAGGACAAAACAATTATGAAAATAGCCTCTTCTGTTTGTTTACCCGAATGAATACCATCAGCACCCCTTACGGGTTTTGGGATGTTCGTAACTCTAATACGTACCTTTGTAACGACTCGACCACTAATCAATCGAGAACTGACACTTTAGGCCAATGCAGTGCGTATGATATGGACCACACATATCAATGGTATTATATTGTATGTTTAGGTCGGAGCACACATGTATTCTCTTGGAAATTGAAATTACCCAAAAGGTCTCATACTATTAATAGTTTTAGATCACATAACACTAATCTACTTTTATCTCTAATGCATCTTGATTGTAAATCAAGTTTAGTTATGATCACCACCTTATATAAAAAGAACTGTTTGGTACGATATATGAACATAATATAAAAGAGGTGGTGAGCATAATAAACGTGAAGGGCCATCACATGGACCTGACCGGTCCACACTTATGGGGACAGCTTCCGATTGACCAAGAATATCTAGCGGTAGAGAAGTGCGGTATGGATTAAGTCATGGACCAAAACTTTGGGCTCTATCAATGAGCCTTTAGCTTTTGTCGTCCATCTTTTGAGATGAATCACATGCCCTTCTCCCGTAGCAATCAAACACAAGCAGGGTTTGGACATATAAAAGATAAGTTTTCGATTCAGATTCACAAACACACGCTCAAGAAAAGTAAACTTATACCCAATGACAACAAGGCTAGAAACAAAATTACCTGTATCAGAAACAAATCAAACAACAATCCCGAAACAAAAGTAAGCCTAGATAAAGTACACACTATATGAACTTAACTGTATATGAACTTCACAAGCGAGTTTGTTGGACGTGTCCACGACCGTACTATTTGTTTCGTTAGTACAAAGTAACTACTATATATACACATTGTAAACACACCACATATATCATTTAAAATACATATTGTATATTGTAAATCATTCAAGTTAGACAAAAACGTTATATAATTTTACATATTCAAACTTGTAAATTACTGATCATTTTATTTCATCATTGTATTTCATATAAAATTTCAAAAATAATATTTTTTTCATTCCAACTTTCACCTGACTATGCTTCTGGAGTACATTCATATATATATACATATATATATTTTTTTTTGTCATTCCAACTTTCACCTGACTATGCTTCTGGAGTACATTCATATATATATTTTTTTGAAAAGGCAAATCTATTCTAATCCTACTCCTACTCCTACACTAACCCAATACTAACCTTATACCCCACACCAATACCAACCTTATATCACCAAATAAACCTCTACCTCCGGGAATCGAACCCGGGACCTTTAACCATTACACCCTGCACTTTACCACTGCACCACCCACCCCGGGTTCGAGTACATTCATATATTGATATTGTGGTTTATTATCTTCCTTTAAAAAATAAAGAAAAGAAAAGGAAAATTAAATTCATTGTGATCAGATGCAACTCACCTCTCATAAAGAAGATCAAATGCAATTCACTTATTGGAAATCAACCCATAATGCATTAAACAAATGTCACAAGCATACATCCAGGAAAGCACACCTCCACTACTAATCAGTGTACCAATTTGTCTGCATGTCATAATTTTTTATTTGATTTTAGTACAAGTTATCAGTATACAGGCCCAACCGTGCAACTTCCTCTTGCAACTTGGGCTACAAAAGTTGTACTCGAATCCCAGATAAGATGCTACCCGTTGTTGACAAGACAATAGTGTAAACTCTCGTTATCGATATTATTCGAACCTGGGTCACATAATTCTCGGTGTTTAGAGCTTTTCTGGCGTTCCAAGCTCGCATTTGCGCTCCGGGCTCGGGAGCTCAACTAAATCGCGCTCTAAGAATCAATAATTCGCGACCTTAATAATATATTATATAAACAACCCAAATCCCCAAACCCTTCTTTTTTCTTCAGTTTACACAGCAACCAAGAGATCTTGCCGTCACTTTCTTTCAAATTCTGAAATCAATTCCAAACACTTTCTTCATCCATTTCTCTCTAAAATTGTTTGAGCATTACACTTGAAGGATGTAAGAAGCCGAATTTTGCAGCTAAATTGTTCGTATTTCGAAATTGAGAAGATGTAAGTATGCTGATCAGTAGCAGCTTGTTGGTAGAGCTTTTGTAGTTGCTCAACTATC
>JAYMSL010003272.1:0-12697 GCA_036897195.1 Plantago coronopus | reverse complement strand
AACACAAAGTGACTAGATACCACCTTTACAGACTTAAGCTGAGAAAGCTTAGTATTAGGGGTTATCAGTCTGCTACTAAATGTATCATCATCAAAACTCATAGAAACATAATCAGTCTAACAATTTCCCCTGTGGATTAAGATCCTAAGGAAACCAATCAGTCCAACTGATTTCCCATCTGGACTAAAATCCTAAGAAAACAATCAGTCTAACAACAGTAATAAAATGTTTAATTTTTTTTTGACATGGTGCATTTTTGAGCGGAGCCCAAAATGGAAAGATGGTGCTTTTTTAGGCGGACGGAGGGAGTATTTATTTTTCACCTCCACTACCAAATCAAAACTAGAAAACATGTAACACGCTACGCGTGTCATATAAGTTAAATTTGAATGTTATATAAGGATATTCATGTTGTTATTATGCCACTTTTCTATAGGTTTTATATTATTTTTTATTTTTTATTTTGTGTTTTTGTAAATTGCGGAATTTTCGACTACTTATTAGAAATTAAAAATTGTCGAAACATGTCCGTTCTTGGTATCAAATCGTACATATTAAGAAGAGATTATTTTAATGAAATTGGAATAATTTTTGCATATATGATATAGTAAAATCACTTTTTTTCAGTAAGATTTGATAATAGTGTGTAATTTTTTACTACTCCCTCCGTCCAAGCACAAGCTTCCCACTTGTGTTTTGGTCAACAAAATAGCTTTTATTACTTTTTGAGTATTATATTACAAGTGAAGTACTTTTTGGTGTGTTGTAATTAAATGGGTGGAGAAAGATTGGGGACCACAAGTCCAAAAAAGGAAATGAGAAGTTTTGTAATGGACTACTAAAAATGAAAGTGGGAAACTATTGACTCGACGGAGGGAGTATTATTTAGAAATAAAACTTGTCGAAACTCGAAAAATATTCATTATGGATGTCAAATTGTAGATATTGACGAAAATATTATGTTGGTAAAGCCGGAATTATTTTTATTGATGTAATATAAATTGAATACAGAATTTGAAGAGAGGGAAGAAGAGTTTGAAGGGAGGGGGAAACGTATGAAAATTTAATTAATTAATTATTTTCCTAAATAGACATAACAACAAATGTTACTGACTTAATGGTTGACCGCTTATTATAAAGTATAATACTATTTCTTTAATTTTTTTTGACCCAAAGCCAAATGAAAAGTTTAATATGGGATGGAGGAAGTAGTAAATAAAAAAAGATATTCTGATCTGAAAAGCTTCTATGACGATCTGCCTTTTTACCGTGATAAAAAGTTAGACAAAGTATTTGTGTTTGTTAACAAAATTTACTTTGTTAATGTCCATAAGTAAACCTGAGTATAGTTAGTTAGTTATTATATTTATAGTTTTCTTTTATCATTTTAATAGACCGTCACACCTACTATACTGGATACTGATTTATGGTCTTATATCAATGTACGCGAGTCAATTGTTTGAGTAGCTCGAACCCATAAGGGGGTCACGGTTTTGGAGTAGGTTGCTTGCTTGAATATGATTTTG
Organism: Plantago coronopus; assembly: GCA_036897195.1. NCBI lineage: Eukaryota > Viridiplantae > Streptophyta > Magnoliopsida > Lamiales > Plantaginaceae > Plantago > Plantago coronopus. The sequence goes on along the minus strand of JAYMSL010003272.1, from coordinate 11,171 downwards.
GCTTCTCAAATTACTTACTCAATTTGGTAGATATAAAACAACACCAATTCCTCTTCATGCTAGGGGTGAAGCGAGTGTTCGTATCGTAGTATTGTTGGTGAACTTTTACGCTCTCTTGTGTGATTGTACAAGATCGGATTACATTGTAATACGAACTCAAAATATATAAGAATACCTTTTTGCCATTTTTTTTAAAAAACAAATTAAAAAACAAATCCTTTTCATGCAAATAACATAAACACAACTCCAATTGACACAGTAGAAGCCTGATCAAGTAAAAGTTATTGGGTAAGAACAATGAATTTCAGTTAGCTATCTGTTCATAAAATACTTGCTGCTAGTACATCAGTATGAACTTGCAATTTACTCCAAGAAAGATCTGAGTTTCATTTTAAGCTAAACAGCTGATATATATGGTACTTCACCAGAAAGCTGCTTAGTGATTCTACTTAGGTATTAGTAACAACATAACACAGCCATCTACTAGGCAGAAAAACTTGAGATTTTTCCGGCTAAACAGAACAAAAGGATGCGTACATGACGCTCTAATTTGCTGAGGCGAGCAGCGACTAGAAGAGAATTAATATGCACAATATCCTTTTGTCTTTGTCTTCCATAGTGAACTTTACTTTGCTTCCAAGTTAGTTGACAGATGAAACCCACTGTAGGCAAACAGATCTTCGCTGCTAGAAGAACGGTAAAAGTTTCTGGATTCCCTGGAACTTACTGAAGCTCGTCTGGATTCTGCATGAGGGTTCAGACCAACCAGCACCATTATATTCTCTATCTCTTTAACGACATCGCTCATGTCTGGTCGATTATCGCCCTGTCCTTGCACGCATGCCAGTGCTAGATCGGCAAACTTTTCTATGCTTCTTGGTGATGCAGCTGAGGCAATTGAAGGGTCAATAATTCCCTTCAGGTCTTGCATTTCTATCGAACGCTTCACTTCTATAACTATAGATTTTCCTTTCTCAATCGGGTTTCTTGCTGTTAAAAGTTCCAGGAGAACTACACCGAAGCTATATACATCACTCTTTTCTGTAAGTTGATTAGTCATGTAATATTCTGGATCCAAGTACCCCTGGATGGAACATAAGATGAATGGTTGTTAGTTGTACAATATCCGATTAGTTCGATATAATTCCAGTGTAGAAAAATCTTTTTACCATTGTGCCTTTAACTTGTGTGGAGACATGTGTTTGTTCACATTCATCCTTAAGCTTTGATATGCCAAAATCAGCTACTTTTGCATTAAGGTGTTCGTCCAAAAGTATATTGTTCGATTTGATATCCCTGTGAATGATTGGAGGGTCTGCAAGATCATGCAGATATTGTAATCCCCTGGCTGCCCCAACGGCTACTCGGAGTCGTTTCAACCAATCTAACCTTACACCCGACCTCCCTGCATATTGATACTGGTTTATGTCAGATCAATGCTGCAAAATTCCATTAGAAAAAGGACTTAAGGATGAACATAAGAACTTGTGGGCAAGACTGATTCATGAATCACGACTGATTATGTGACACATGTCTTTATGAAGTTCTGGAATTCCAAGAACACACGAATATATACTCGGATCAATTTCACATCAGATATGAGAAATGGATGGATTACCTGAAAGACCATCCTTCAGTGTTCCATTTGCAATATATTCATATACCAGCATTTGTTCACTATGTTCAAAGCAAAATCCAATTAGACCTACAACATTCCTGTGATGGACCCTAGAGAGCAACTCAATTTCCGTCTTGAACTCTAGGCCGCCCTGCATTGAACCTTGTTGTGCTCTTTTAATGGCAATCAGTTGCCCATTAGGCAGAGTTCCTTTATAAACCTGAAAATCAAAAAGGAGAACTCTGAGTTTAGCTAAAATTTTTTTTACATTACAGAGCTTCTGCAATGCTTCATGTTCAACTACTGTGGCAATACGCCAATACTAGTTTAGAAATCAGTGGAAATACTACTGCGATAAATTTGTAAATATATTTTGTCTACAGAGAAAGCCCCAACCTAAATTTGATATTAATTTTTTACGTAATGGGAAATGAAGTTTGAGTAAGAGAGTATGTGGCGTGTGTTGTAACTTATGTGTTCTTTATTTCTTAGTTTCATCCAGGGCCTTATTTCGTTAATTCCGAAGTGAATCTGTTTGTCCCATTGCAATGTAGCAAGCATGGATAAATTTCCCAATACAGTGACTCCAGAATCTTTTCCTGTGTGATAGTCGCATGAATAAAGAACAATGACAAAAGACACAGATGAGGCAAGATATAATAGGAACAAAACTCTTGTAAAACTAACCACCCCATAGCCACCTCTTCCTATATTGTTGATATCAGAGAAGTTATTAGTGCACTTCTTAAGTTCTTCGAACGAGAAATATTTGGCTCCTTTTAGTTGAGGAACTCCACCACTGCATGTCTTTGGATCCCAGGACACTACATGTATGTAATTACCAAGTTAGTACTGCTTGGACATTATTACTTGTATATATTAGGAAAAGAAGGTTCATAAATTCACCAAATGGATTGCTCTTTTTGGCAGCTGTTTCAGCTCTTCTCTTCTGGCGGAAAGCATAAGCTGCTGAAAGGCACAATAGAAAGAAGAAAACAGTTCCACCACATGCTGCTCCACTGATAATGCTAGCCCTCGATTTGTGACTCCCTTCTTTCAGGCCTGAAAGGTAACTAGGTAATCCATGTAAGAAAATAATTTTGACAGCAAACTACAACAATTTTACTATCATATTAGCTCAACTACGCATTGCAGCAAGAGTACCTGCAAAGAACTGATAGCAGTTTCCGATAAAATAGAAGGGTCCAAATCCTGGTGGTGGTTTAAATGTTTGATTGCTAAGCAAAAATCCAATAGACGAAATCCCCCTGTGGTCAAAATAATCATGTCCGGATGGAAAAACTTGCAGGTTCAGTAATAGGTAGTTATCTACATTTTTTGTTGGGTTACTAATAGCAACTGAATCCACTGGAAGGCCATGACTCAGGCATGTATTCATCAACTTATCATGAAGGGACGAAAATACAGTCGCGTTCCCAAAGTTAGAGAAGGAAGGAGATCGAAAAACAAGTGTTCCTGTGTATGGATATGCACATTTGCAGGTGGGGCTGGAAACTTCATCAGAAGCACAGTGAAGCGGCATACAATTTTCTGCTGGAGTTGAGTATGAAGGGATAGATTGATGAGGATAGGTGCAGAAGCTCTCTCCTGGTCTTTCCATGCATACCGGGTTTCCCATAAGTCTGCATTCACAAGCCAATCATTGATGAGAAATAACGGAAATGGAAGGATAAAAAAAACATGAGAAATGGAAAAAAGTTTTATTAGAGTACAGTATCTGAACGTTGTAATTGGCTTGTGGAGGGAAGTTATCGATGAAATTATCCTGTAAATCAATCAGCTGCAACTGGCTGCTATAGGTGGCCCCGACATTTAAGGTGCCATTGATTCGATTGTTCTTCAATTCGCTGCCAAAACAAAGACACAAGTTTGTTCAAAGTTCATATGATCTATTAGGGTAAAGTACTAACAAAACAGAATCCATGTATAATACTGTGGCCTGTACTCTTGCCATTCAAGTTTCACAATGGACATTGTAATTAAAGGGTTCACTCACACTGTCTGCAGTTGGAAAGAGTCGAACATAGAGACCGGAAGTTGTCCTCCAATTCGTGTATCTTCCATAATTCTGTACGATCAACATATGAGATTCAGGAACACTATAACATATTTAAAAAAAAAGAGCTATCTTAATAATTTACGCGCCAACACAGTCAGGCTTAATATGATTTTATAGGCTTTATAGCCAGGTTCCAAGGCTGCCAATATATCGAACAGATGTGTTGGACCAGGACCAGGTCCCAAGGCTGTATGTAGTGGTGTATTATTACTTCCAGATTTAAGAAATGATAAATTCTGTTCCCCGAACAGGGGCTTTTAAAGACAATGAAGGCCCACTTAGAGATCAGTAACTTCTCTTCTAAAGACAATGAAAAACTGTGTGGGAGGCAGAGAGGAAGAGAAGTTGAGAGATTTACAATGTAGTCAAGGACTGCAACGATGAAAACCAAGGTGGGATATCCGCTGGGACAAATGAATTATTGCTCAAATCCCTGCAACATTATAGATTTTCTCTGTAAGAAACTGGAAACAGTTAACCAGACATCTGAAAAAGGCTTCTGAGGTACATGAATCTGCATGTACATATGTAAATGTATCACACATGTACGTATGGGTGCATCTATATGTGAACTATGTACACGGTATACGTATAGCTATATATGTACAGTTTTATTTCTATACAAATTGAGTGAAGATTAATTCACATATAATGTCTTGCACATTTACTTACACATAATTGAGCAAGTGCATGCCGGTTAGATTTGGCAGAAGTCCAGTCAATTGATTGTTTGCCAAGTATCTGGAATGTTCAACAAGAAAGGAATTTTAATGGGACATGTCTTGCTTAGGAAAAAGCCATAGGGAATACAACTGTCCGAGAATCTCAATCATGTTATTCCTACTTACAGTTCTTGGAGAGAAGTGAGGTTGTTCAGGTTCCACGGAACAGATCCATTTAAAGAGTTCTTATCTAGTCGACTGTTTCAAGCAGCAAAATTTAGTGCAAAGTTTACAAAAGAAATTGTTGCTCAAGGTTAAGCGTGTAAAGCGGACTAGATATTCCTAAATACTTACAGAACCTCCAGGGACTGCAAAAGCCCTAGTGTGGAAGGGATTGTTCCAGTAAGCTGGTTATTTTCAAGAAGCCTGCTCAAGAAACTTGCTGGGATAAGTAACAATGCGCATCAACTCATAGTATAAAGATGGAATAAAACAATGAAACAGCTCGGGGGAGATTTCTGATTCTTCTTTTTTTTACGATATGCCTAAACTTCGGACAAAGATAAATCGGTGATTTTGAAAATATGATTTCTAGATTATTGCCAATATAGATGTACTTACAAATGCGCAAGACTCATATTTGCGCTAAACAGCTGAGAAGGTATTTCACCAGACAGTTGATTCCTCCCAAAATGGCTATGGAGACAAAAAGATATAGTCAAAACTTCAGAAACACTAATTTTTTAGGCAAAGCAAAATTACATCTACATACAAGTGTTTTGTGTGTAGAAGCATATCAAGCCCCGGTGTGCTTCCATCAGAGACGGGGATAGTTCCGGTAAGTTCATTATCAGCTAAATCAAGCCAATAAAGATTTGGTAAATTACCAATGGAAGATGGTATCTGGCCAAAAAATTTGTTCGAGTTAAGTGACCTTCAAAGAAAAGGAACAGGTGATTTAGATATGTGATCAATGTATAACAGAAAGAAAACTATAACAAAAATATTAGATGGCCTCATGGCCATGTTTCTTTTGACATGAATATAAATACAAATGCTACAGATTCTTACAGGTACACCAGGTTTTTTAGTGACCCTATTGAGCTTGGTATCAGACCAGAAAATCCACAGCCAACGAGGATTCTACAGTAATGAAGTTATGATCATTGATAAGCTATCAAATGAGATTACTTCATATATTTGAAATCAAACAATCTTCTTACAAGCTCGTTAGGTTTTGTAAATTTCCAATTGCCGGAGGAAGAGATCCAGTCAACTCCTTGTTGTATGAAAGATCCCTATAATTAGTTATTGATGTTCAGGAAATGCACAAATACGAATAGGAATACAATCGGTACCTTAAAGGAGAGGCATTAGGTCTAGTATACATATATCAATATATCATACAAACTATATGATAGACGAAGAGTCAAACAGAAAACCTACAGGATCTGCAATTCTGATAATCTTCCAATATCTGATGTCAGTTGACCACTCAAACTCATGCTTGATAATGAGCTGAAATTAGAAATTAGAGAAAGACAGGTAAAGCATTGATAGTAGGAAAGCTCAAGCCTCTATTTACAGTTTTACACAAGAAAGAAGCTTACATGGACATAACACGATAGTTAAAACACTTAATTCCATCCCAATTAGTTCCACAAGGATCAGCCCCATCCCAATTGGGTGGGACATTCTCCCATGCATCTCTCAGACCTCGTAATGCTGCAACTGCATCATGGATACAAAAAGCTACCGTCAACTGGCCTAAATGCTTGAATACCCAGTCCAACATATAAGAACGAACAGACTACTTTTTTTCTTATTAGCATCAGTAACATTCTGTATATAACCTCAGAGGAGCATTCAGCATAATAGAGATAACATAACTTGCAGGCGAAGGGGACACATAATTAGCACAGCATGATCACGCTATAATAATCTGGTTTCAGCCTACTAATTTAATCTGGCAAGGAAACAAACGGGAAACACCAAACACACAAAAGTGTGATGATTTAATTAGCAGGCTGGATGAACTTACAATCATCTGGATTTGTCAATCCCACTATACGGGAAACTTGAAGCAAAGCAAGAAACAAAAAGAAATGAATTCTCCAAGCCACCATTGCTCAAGAAACCACACTGAAGATTCTTAAAGTCCCATAAAACAAACGACAACCAAGATCCTAACTTGAACTGTTTTTAGCCAAGTTGAACACAGATTTTCCACTATTTAAACAGTTACTCGAGTACTAGGAGGCAAAGCCAGATGCTTGCACATTGGGTCTTAATTAGCAAAGGCATAACAAGTGGTAGAGCTAGGAAACCAGCTAGTTTTGGACAGCTGGCTAAACTAAAATCAGATAAACGTCATCCAAAAGAAACATGAATGTGCAATCCATTAATTGTCATTAATCTCCAAGAACATGCATGTTACAACCATCATCAACCTTTTCCCCTCTTTCGAATTAGGCCTACCAGAAAATTGCAATTAACAAAGACATTATGATCACATATACATTGCATAGCAGATCATCAAGCCAGAATGTAGTACGTGTATGTATGTGAGTTGTGAGTTAGGACATTCAAATCAAGGGTTTAGCATTACCTAAAATCTCCTTAAGGGTTTAGCATTTTCGTGGTTCCGCCTCTCTCAGTGTATGTAATGTCTTGCACAGAGTTGGCCTGTGACGAAGCCACGAAGCTCAATTCGCCAAGAACACGAGGCTTGTCCATGGAGATTATGCGACTCAAAAGTTTTAGGATAATGAATTACAAAAGAGCCTGGATGCACATCATAATTTAGGCGCGCAAAACTAATTTAACAAGAATTAATTTGTTGATAAGTAACATGGTTAATTTCTTGGCGAAAATTCATTCATTTACATTTAATTGTTTAATTAATTCGAATTGAACGGAATGACTTTGATAATCTATTACTATATCCTAAGAAAACACAGGTAGTTGTTACTACCAAAGTAGTGGGTGGTTACCATTTCTTACAACAAAAAGAAAAGAAAAGAAAAGAAAAGAAAAAAGTGATTAAAAATTAAAAACGATACCCCTACAGTTAATCTTTATCTCTACATCAAAATGTAATTTATTGTGTAACTTTTAGATTAAAATTAATCATAAATACTATAAATTTCATATAATAAAATTACAATACTAAACAACGACTACACGCGGACAACGATACTAGTTTAAATAAAATTGAACTGAGCTAACGTCAATTGAATTGTATGGACTTGTATTGAATTTAACAAGAATTGAATAAACATACATTGAACTGTATGTATGTAGTACGTGTATGTATGTTTAAAACATGATTATCGTTAATCATTATTTATTGTGGGTTGGTCTTTACGATATTATGTTTAATGCATTTTTTTAAAAAAATAAAATGAAGTACAAAGTAATTAAACTAAGAATCATCCTTCAAATGAGAAACTATTATATTCGGAGTTACATCCCAAAATCTATTGTTCATAACTAAGTTTGGTTAGACGTATGCGTTGTACGGGCAATCTTCTTTATATGTTTTTTTGGAAGCATAAAACTACTAATATATTAAAACGAAATCAACCTAAAGTTATAATGAAATCGACCTAAAGTATCTTCTTTATATGTTTAATGCAATTAATCATGCTAAATTATTGAAAATACAACATTTTACTATAACAAAAGAAGAAGAAAAAACGATTTTTTTTAGTTAACTGCAACGTGTTTTAAACATGTGTCTGATGTTTCAACTGCTTTTTCATGAAGGGCTATTTTTGTTATCTGTTATCTGTGACTTTAACATAACCAAGGGAAGCTATCATTTTTTCAACTGTTAGTTGGCTAATTACAAGTCTGTACTGGTAACTATACATCAAGATTACATAGTCTTTCATATTACAAGTCAACAAACTTCACAACACTTACACCCTCAGTGAGGAACTCAAAAGAAATGCTTAAATAACTAAACTGCAAATAAGGTAAGTCTCTTTTGCAAAATAATTTTCGGATTAACAAGCGATCCCCATGACACCAAAACGAACATTTGAAGTGTGCGCAGCTGTAGATGCTCAATGACGTTCAACATGGAAAGGAAACGAACCATAGCTCCCATCGAACCCATGTGAGGCGTAAGAGTGGAGAGGACTCTCTTCATTCGACTTGTCAAAGCTATCCGAAGAGAAAACTGCATCAATCTCCTTATCATGATTAGGTGCCAACTCCAAGATGTTTTCGATCTCTCTCACCACTTCACCCATGGAAGGCCTTTCGGTGGCAGTGTCTCTGACACAGCTCAGTGCCAGCTTGACAAACCTTTCCAAGCCACTAGGCTTCTCTTTCAAGCCCAGAGTCGGATCAGTTATCTGATCAAGGTTTTTAAGCTCTTTTGCATCTCCCATTGATTCTTGAACTAATCTCACGATATGCTTCCCATGTTGTATTGGGGCTCTACCAGTCATCAGCTCTAGCAATACAACTCCAAAGCTATACACGTCGCTTTTCTCAGTTAACTGCTGAGTCATGTAATATTCAGGATCCATGTATCCCTGCAGTCACAGCAATCAGATTCTGGTTTAGTCTCAAATATCAGAAAATGATATCTTTTTCAGTAATTAAGGCACACCTGGAAATTTTATCTTAGATGTATCCTAGATATTATTTACTCACCAATGTCCCTTTGACTTGTGTGGTGATATAACCTTTTCCAGTATCACCAAAGAGTTTTGATAAGCCAAAATCAGCAACTTTTGCGTTGAAATTACTGTCTAGCAAGATATTTGTTGATTTAATGTCTCTGTGTATGATTGGAGGGTCTGCAAGTTCATGCAAATATTGCAGACCTTTGGCTGCATCAAGGGCTATTCCCAGTCGTGCACTCCAGTTCAGCCGGAATCCTAAGCTCCCTGTAGAAGATTCCATAATTATTACTACAATAGTACATCAACCCAAATATAAACGGCTAAAATAACCCTTTCCTGGACTAAATTTCTAGTGGGCATGGAATATATATAAACTAGAAACAGCAGACTCAGTCAGTTCATGGTACTCATTGATAAAAGTTCCAGGCTCTGTTATAACTTATAAACACCAACTAACAGAACAGTAGATGAAAATCCCATCCTTCCTAATTATGTGTTATATTCAGGTTAAAAATCTAAAGATAGAACTCCATAGTCCCCCACTTATAAGATCCCTTGTAGTGGACATCTTGGCTTTAAGTTTCGTTTTCTACAAGATCGCTTCATACCTCACTGTCTCACCTATTTGACATGTTTTTATTGCATCTTATTAGTAGATAAGTTCAGAGTTGGAGTCCTACCTGATAGACAGTCCTTAAGTGTACCATTGGATATATAGTCGTACACCAGCATTTGCTCTCCTTGTTCATAGCAAAATCCCACAAGGCTGACCACATTCTTGTGATGAATCCTTGATAAAAGCTCAATTTCTGTTTTGAACTCGTATGCCCCCTGCATTGATCCCTGTTGAGCTCGTTTGATAGCAACTACTTGCGAAGCGGCAACGGTTCCCTTATAAACCTATGAATGCCATGAAACATGACATTTTTATTATATACAAATAGGCTCTTGATAACAATTATAGCCCAATTAAGTTCAGTAAATTTTATGTGCTGAGGATATAAGAACCTTTCCGTAGCCTCCAGCGCCTATGCAATTCGTTTCAGAAAAGTTACTAGTACATTTCCGAAGATCGTCAAAAGAGAACCATTTCGCACCCTGAAGCTGTGGAACAGCACCACTTTCTTTTACAGGGTCCCAGGCCTCTGGATCAATAAGATAACAGCATGAGCTCAACCAGGAAAAGATGGATATCTATTGCATATACTATCAATTAAGTTCTAGTTTCTTGTTTAAGTAGACGGATAATATTACCAAATGGGTTACTCATTTGTTTAGCTCTTTTTGCCTTTTTCTTCTGACGCAAAGCGTAAATTCCAGCCAATACAATCAGGAGCAATAGAACTGCTCCACCTACCGTCACACCAATGATCATACCAACGTTTGATGACCTTCCTGATCCTATAGATAATGATAAAAACTGATGAATGACACCATTAAATATGTGGAGAAGTAGGAACACACTTGAAATTAGGTATGAAGCTAACCTGCAAAACAACAATAGGGTTCATCGGTGAAGTAAAACGGTCCGAAAAATTGAAGTTCGAAAGGTTGGCGGTTGAGCAGGTAACCTATACTAGAGATAGATGTTCGATCGAAAGAATCTTGGCCTGAAGGAAATATTTGCAGTGTGAATTGTAGGTATTTGGATGCATCAACCATAGGATTACTAGCAATGAGTGAATTAACTGGAAGCCCAGATTGGAGGAAAACAGACATTAGAGTCCCATTAAGGGTACTGAAATATGTCAAATTCTGATAATTCGAGAAGGAATAGGAAAAGAAGTGTAGAGTTCCAGTGTATGGATTTGAGCATTGACAATTTGGACTTAGTACTCTGTTTCCCCTGCAAGACATTGCTCCACAGTTCACTGTTGGTAAAATGTCATTGGGTTGATTCTCAGGCACACAATATCTTGTTGATGCTCCGTTTGTGTTGCAAGCTGGGTTACCAGCTAATCTGCAAGAGATCATGAAAGCTTCAAAATCCAGGACTTAACATCAGAAGCAACAAAATTAAAGACAATGCAGCTAGAAAAAGATTTGAATGTAAAATACAAAGAAGATGCACTTATGTTATGGACCGGGTCCATTAGTTAGTTCATTAAGTAGTACTAATTAGGATTTTAATTTTCGTTAGTAATTTTAGTAGATTATTGTAGTTAGTTGTT
>JAYMSL010003271.1:0-12700 GCA_036897195.1 Plantago coronopus | reverse complement strand
GCTTTTGCCCGAGAGATAGGCACATTAGCCTTAGAGCTTGTACCTGTTTGTGTAAGTAGGAAGGTAAATTTCAAGTGTATACTACTGGACGTATCCAATGGGGTGGAATACTAATGTTATTGAAATCGATATTTAGTGCATTTATCAGATTTGATATATGAATGAAGCTCACAAAGTCACTTTCAAAAAACAATGGAAAACACGAAAATTTTCAACTATTCCACAGTCTTTGAAACTATATGCATTTGCAATAATAATTTTGATGAAGACAACCTGATTGAGTATTTCCAAATTGGTTTCGCACAGACCCAGCATCTCTTTTTCGTTTTCGGTCGTAGTCGCTCTCAGCAAATGGAACTTCTTCCACACCAGCTGAGTGTAGGGCATTACATGAATGTTATATTCAGACATGAAATCTAAATGTATAATTGGCGGTGTAGACAGAGTGCTAATATTGGTTTATATGCGTGAAGAAATATACCAGATTCACCACTGAATTCGTCTCCATCGACATCGTTGTGGGTTTCTTCTCCCTCGTTCAATCTAGGTAGCATCACAGCAGTTTCTGTAGAATTTGTATTTTAAATCAGTTTGATCATGACAGTATATGCAGTTCAAACTAGTTATAGGTGATGTAGGTCGCAACAATGTCAATTTTTCTAGAATAATTTTAATGGTCGATGCGTCTGTCAAACACATGTATATGTGTATTTAAACCACTAGGATCTCATAGCTACACAGATCACAATTCCAATAAAAACACGACCTATCACATGTATAATGTTTACAGAAATCTACGTATGTCAATGACAACTTGTGTTCTTGTGCTTCTGTGACCAGGGGATGATTAGAATGATGCAGCATATATTATATACTGCTGCACTATTTCTTAATGATTGACTAACTGATTTCTACCGTTGCAAAATGAATCTTATTGTAAGAAGTATAGATTGCAGATGTGCTGTCACAACTTAGCACTACATCATTACCACAGGAAATATTAGTAAACCTCCATGTCATCTAATTCAAACTGATACCAATTAACCATCTAAAGATTTAAATGAATCTACTTTCCTGAGCCCACAGATCGCAACAACGAATAACACAATAAGCATCCTGTTAGTAACTTGAAACTCATAGTACAAAACCATGTACATAGTCACAAGAAGTTATCATTGCAGAATAAACGGCAGACGTATGAACTTATGCAGCGATAATTGCACAAGGTTATAATATTTCTTAAATGGACCATTAACAAGAACTTATGCAGCAATAAACAGAGTTTCAGCATTAAACTTGCAAAAATCCACTAGCAAACTAGGTGTGCCAATGAATACTTTGTCAGTTGTAGAAAGTAATAAGAAGATAGTTTACTTAATCACCCAGACCACAAAAAAGAAATTATGTTTACATATCAGGTGATTACTTGCAAACTGACACAAATAAAAGATTACTAGAGATAAAAGAACATTATTTTGCAGAATAAACCACCATTTCATAGAATGATTAAGGATATGTCGTTCGGACATTTAACCCTCATAGCTAGGGCGTTAAAATAGGATATATACAGCGCGCTAAGTGTTCAAATCGTTTGACAAAATTATTGCCACAATTTTAAAATTATTTTTCTTAACTTCAACATGGACCACATGGAATTCCGCAGGAAGCAATTTTCAGACATGGCGTTAAAACATTCTCTAACCTCAGGATAAAACACCAAAACTAGCATAACTCGTTTAATGTACTAAGAAGGTATACCAATTTTTGTCATTTTGAAACGTCACTAAGAACTTAGTTGTACTAGGGACCCAGATTAGAAGAAGGAAAAGTTCACTAACTGTCTTGTGATTCATTACAAGCTGATACTACTAAACTATTCACAGAGGTATAAGGATATAATCTTGCAGTAAAAATCAAAGTTTTCTAGTAAATTACTGCATATATTAGTGAGGTTTAGTGAGGTTTATTTTGTTCACTAATTGTTTGCTTCATGGACATATATTATTAAAAATCACAGATTACGGAAAAAAAAAACTTGTTCATCAATTTTCAGAAATCTACATATGTTATGTATGTGTGCAAATTGGTCGAGAAAATTAGTTCTTCAATTCCACATTTAATATTGTTGAACTCAGAATAGACTGCAGATATGTAGTAGTTTTCACACATGGGCTTAAAAATGAAATCACTGTTATATACAGTAACATACACCAACCCTTTCATCAAATATACACAGATCATGCCATAGACAAATGCATAAATTAATAAATTAATACTTACAATCAAAACTCAATATAATTCTACAGGTTTCTAAGCGTTCAAATCGGTCTTAAAACTAATTATCACAAGTTCAAAATTAGGTTTTTTCACATCGACATGGACAACATGGAATTCGGCATGAAGCAATTATCAGACATGGACTGAAAACAATATATAACTTCACAAAAAAAACCCCAAAGTTGGCAGCACCGGCTTAAAACAACAAGCTGTTTGACAAATTTCACTAAGAAGTAAGCTTTCCTAGGCACCCAGATGACAAGAAGCAAAATTTCACTAACGGTTTTCTGATTACTTAAAGGCTGATACCACTAAATTTCACAATTCACAGAGTTATAACCATTTAATTTCCAGAGTTTCCTAGCATGATGCAGCATATATTAATGAGGTTTAAATTTTATCCTTCATGGACATTAAAACCACAGAGTTTTAACAGCAAATATGGAGAAAAATGTGAATTTTTTTTTGATGTAACAGATCTCCTTGAAGTCATTTTTAGACATGAAACCAAAACTCAAAACACTGTCTACCTACGGCAAGATACACCTACCCTTTCATCAGATATACATAGATAATCCCATATAAAAATGCATAAGATGGTAATTGAATACTTACAAACAGAACTCAATCTACACTATCTAATTGTGTTGTTCCATTCTAATTATTTCAAAAAGACACAATTCACAAGTCTTATATGAAATGTAACAACGAAATCATAAATATGTTTCCTTAATAGAAAGACATAGGTATAAACTTTTTAGTTCAATGAACTCACCTGTTGTTACATGCTCCTTTTCACTAAACAAAGTTAACTTCTCCCTTGGCATCATTGGCATTTTAACTGTAAATATCAACAAGCGTTTTTATGAAGGTTTATCCATCAAAGTATAAGAAAAGAAAAGCCATTTCACCGAAGATTCTCAATCAAACCTGATTTCCCCTTCCCTTTATCAGTTTTCGCTGATGAACCCCGACGCACCCTTCCACCACGATTGACTTGCTCCTCCGCATCAGAACTAACAAACGAAGTCGACATGCCTCCCAGATGTTTTGATTTTGATTTCAACATAACTCTTTCCTGTTAACGCAATCACTATATGTATCTATCCAGATGATATGATTCTACCATTCCGTGTTGTGAAATGAGAATGAGTGGGTATGTGTATTTCTCTGAACCAATAAATGCCAACCACCAAGTGTGCAGAAGAGATGATAGCTATAAGCTTCCACCCACTCCATTTGCAGATACAATCTGCAACACATCTTCACACTCAATCTCTGACCTCTGTGATTTGGTACAAGTACTTGCACCCTCTCGACACCTTGGCAGCAATCAAATTTTCAGCCAATCACTTGAACTGCTTGGCTGCAAATTAGGTTTTTGGGGGTGGATGGAATAGTTGTTTCAGACGTCATTGTGTACCATTTTGTATTTGAAATGGCGTGTCATCAGTGAATTTGGAAGAAAACTAGCAAAACAGTGCAACTGATACTGTGTGTGATGATTGCCGGAAAGTACTAATAGGGGGTGAAAATGCAATTTCATAAAGTATTGAATCTTAGCCCAAGTTTTTTTTTTTTGAAGTTGCTGGGACAAATTTTGCCCAACATATGTACCAAAACACGAGCGCCCCCAATTTATAGTATTCATTCTGATTTCTGACTTTCAACACAATTTTAAAAGTTGTTTGCTACCAAATTTAGCATTCTAACTAATCCGCGCGCGGTCTGCTGGTAGTGGAAGCGAATGTTGTAAATATTGTAAACTTGCATGCTTATTAGCTTATTTATACAAACAAATGATCTTCCATGTATGAGCTTTACAATGTGCCAAGCACTACTTTGTTCTCCGTGTAAATACTCATATACGCCGTAAAAGTTCTTTACTCTTTACAAAATTATCATGTATTCACATTAAACTTGAATCACTAACATACGATCGTTGTAGCTGATTTTATATATTTGTCAAATTTATAGTTAAATATGTGATATTAATTTTAAATTGGAATGAAGAAATGAAATGATGTAGCGGGAATGTTGCTGCTCTATTATTAAGTCACGTACTTCACACGAGGTATGTTTGATTTGTGATAAACTGGATTAGTCATATCCACACAAGTTATCGTGGGAATGATTGATAATCTAATCTGTATAAGCTGAGTAGCTTGGCTTGGACAACTACCACGTATGTACGATATGAAATTATGAAGGATAATTGATGTTTAATCAACTAGTTACACGTTTAAATTTGACTAATGAGATCCATGACTTTACCAATAAGTCTATCTATGTATCATGCATCCATACATATTAGATTAGATTAGTGATTAGTGATTAGATTAGATGAGGTTAATAAATTGGAAGGTCATGTGTTCGCCAACTCTATTATGCATATCAACAACACACTCTCCATAATTGGTCCACTCTATACGTACATACTCTTTCAATTTTAATACTAGTGCTCGCCACGATCATCTCTTATCAATCATTTACTACTCTGTAGTATTATGGAAACTCTCCCAAACTCTATTAGAATTCCCTCATTCACTGAGACCATCCTCAGGCAACGAAGTGCAACTCAGTTAATAAGACGTTTCACCTTTACTGCTTAAACAATACTAAGATCACCCTCATTCATTCATTCATGAACACCACCCATTGTGTACTCCCACGGCAAAAAAAAACTACCCTAATGGTAGAATGCCATCAATTTTTTTTATAAAAAGATTAGATTCTTTTTTTTAATGATAATTTTAATCATATAGTACTGAAATATAATTAACTTATAATGGCGCTTAAAATTTGAAATTATGAGCAAATGAACAATACCTAAAGAGAGGGCCCTTAGCCACTAAATTTAAGATATGCACGATCAAGTGCCTTTGAAGACAATGATCATGAGTAAGGGCATTCTGCATATCGCTCATGTTGGCGATGTATTCTTCGATTGAATTGATGCAATCAGAAGGCTGGTGAACAGAATTAATGAAATATGCCAAACGGATATGGTATGTGTTCGAACGTGTCATCAGTAATTAAGTTCCTTGAGGGCCTTTTCATGAACGGCCATGTTTTGCATGGTAATGCATGCAGTCATAATCCTGTGTAATGACGATTTGTTGTGAGTCAAGGTCGGACAACGAAGAACTGCAAAGCGTATTTGTAAGAGTCCAAAGGCACATTCAACATCTTTACGAAAACCCTCTTGGTATTGTGGGAACTTTTTTCTTTAAAAACGGTTGACTTCTTGACTAACTTCAGAAACGTTGTCCACGCAAGATAGATACTATAAGTGATATAATAATCCATATTATACTTTGTGGTAGGGGCAATCCCATTAAAGAGATCATCAAACATGAGGGACCGAGGCACAACATTAATTAAGATCATTGTGTATCGAAGAAGGAATGCCATATCCAAGTCTTGTGACGTGCAACGACTTCGAGTAGGAGTGATGTTCCCCTCATTCCCTTGGACATGTCTTTTTCACCAACTG
The DNA here is from genome assembly GCA_036897195.1 of Plantago coronopus. Lineage (NCBI taxonomy): Eukaryota > Viridiplantae > Streptophyta > Magnoliopsida > Lamiales > Plantaginaceae > Plantago > Plantago coronopus. The sequence goes on along the minus strand of JAYMSL010003271.1, from coordinate 6,927 downwards.
GACAATTCTTTCATATTCAATGCATACAATCAAAATAACCAAGCATTATCGGAAAGCCTCGTTTGTAATTAATCATCAATATTTTGAGAAATCTTCGTTGTTGCATGTCGCAAATATTGAGGACCAAAAAATTCTCAGAGAAGACAACGCCAACAAAGCAGTGGATTCTTTTGCAAACACGGGAGCAGCTACCAGCAATCTTAGTTCTAACTTGCAGTCTCATTTACCTTTTGATTCCCTACAGGTTAACATTTGGGATCAGTGCCCTGCGTGGCTCTGTGTTTTAATTTCTAATGATGTAAATGATGAACAAGCGCAACAAAGTCACCACATTGACTTTGGCACCCATGCTATCTTTTGATTTATGTGAAGGTATTTATCAAAAAAGAAAAAAAAAGAAAGAAACATACGGGATGGATACTCTTAACTAGCGCTGTTAACGAGCCGAGCCGATCATTGGCTCAAGGGATCAACTGCTCGCTAAAAATTTGTGCTTGTTTGTAATCGGCTCGTGATGGACGAGCTTCGCATGATCGTGCTCGTGATCAGCTCTTTAAGGACTTGACTTGCTCGTGAGCAGCTCGCGGGCATCTGCTCGTTTTTGCTCGCGAGCACTCTGCTCTTTTTTTTGCTCGCGAGCAGCTGCTCGTTAGAGCTCGAAAACACATTATAAAATTATAATATAAATTTAAATTAACTCATTAATTCAGAAAAAAAAAACATAATTTAAATTAGTCTTATAGATATTCGTACAAAATCATTCAAGAATGTCATAAGTGTCGAAGTTTTAATGGTACAATGTTACATATCATCAAATTCATGTGTACATAATTATATTTATATAAAATTATTATTATTGCTCGCGAGCTGCTCGCGAGCAACGATCATACTATAAGGGTGATCGATTCAAGCTCGATAACCATACGAGCTTGCTCGCGAACGAGCTCGCGTTGATCGATCACGAGGTCGAACTGAGCTTTGACCGAGTTTTTTTTTTCGAGCGGCTCGCGATCGACTTGGTTCGTTAACACCCCTACTCTTAACCTTACTTTCGGTAAGGCTCAACTCGTATAACCGCGATACCCATTACCCAGACCAAATTACTCGTTCATGATGAATGGTCATGTCCCCTGTCCAGTCCAACTCCAACCTAACAGGTCTAGTCGGTCTAGTCGGGTATCCTATCCAAATTGTCTGGCCCAGATGCACAGCCCTTTGTTGCGCCAAGAGTAATTCAAACGAAGTTCAAGCTGGAACTCGAGCCGGCAGGTGGGTTAACTCGAATTCGACTCCAGTCATATGATATGGTACTCACTCTGGATTCCACTGATTTAAGTTTAGCAGCAATATTTGTTGGAATTTGCCCATCTGGGACCTCAATTTAACAAAGATAGTATCGGAGAAGGTAGCTGGTTGTGTGAGTCGTCAGATTCCGTTCCTCACCCAACAAGTGAAATGGTTCGTTTGGCTCGCAGTTGCATCCAATCGGTGCTAAAGGTGGTAAATTCTGGTCTAGGCATGGCCGGAATCGCCATGATACTCTTCTCCCTATGGATGCTTAGGGCTTGGCTTCATCACCCCCAATCTGATCATGCCCTTGTCCCTTGGTATTGTGCATCCCTCTATTAACAAACTTAATGAATCATATTAATCAATTATGTTTCTTTATCTTATTGGCTTTTCGATGATGATGATTATGATAGGTTCATATACACTATTCTTGGTGTTGGAATTACCATATGTTTCATCACTTGCTCTGGCCACATTGCTGCTGAGACAGCTAATGGTTGCTGCCTCTTCATCGTATCCTTTGCTTTCATTAAATTAATTACTCCCTTTTCCCTTTATGGTTGGCCTAGGAGTGATAATTATCTGTTTACATTGGATTTTATCTAATTGCTATGTTCGACATTCTGCTAGGTTAACAAATTTAGCCTAGTTTTTTTTATTTACGAGAGCAAATGTTTGGCTTGTAAGAGATAATCCAATTAGGATGTACTCCCTTTGCCCCATTCAGAGTTTGTATGATCTGGGCGCTATTTCTTCTCTCTTAGGGATCACTACCAAAGATATGAGATTCATTTGGCCCAAAGTAGATGCTTGTCGAATTCATTAGGACTGACAAGAATGGAATGTTTGTTTTTATCTATTGAATGGAAGGAGTATGTTACACACAAATGAGTGAATTGGTGAAGTAGGTATTTCTCTGTAGAAGAAACCTTCAGTAAAAAACTGGTCCTAGAATCAATATGGTTGTGATGATATCGGTGTACTCGTCAGCTGGTGCACTTGATTACTGAGTTAAATTTGTCAAGTCTTGGTTCTTTCAGGCATAATGGGATCTGCGAGAAGACCTAAATGATATGTCCATCTTCTTTGCTATTAGATCACATGTAAGTTCTCATCCACATTGCATGTATATGTGTTGCTATAAGTTGCATACAGTTTAAATGTGGGTAGTGAAGGGTAATCCGTATATGATTGATAATTGTTTAGGAGTTTATGTCCCAATCAAGGAACACCTTCGAATCGTTGAAGCCTATCCGCAAATTCCTGTTAATCATGTACTCAATGTCTAGTTTTTATTCAGTCTATGTGATCCTGTTTTTTCCACACAATTTATCTCATTAGTTTGATCCTGCAGCAATAGTTATGTCTGGGTAGGGACCTTCATTCGGGAGAAGATAAGGGGTAATCCATATAACATTGATAATTGTTTAGGTGTTTAGGTCCCAATCGAGGAACACCTTTAAATCGTTGAAGGCTATCCACAAATTCTGGTTAATCATGTACTCAATGTCTAGTATTTATTCAGTTTATGTGCTCTTGTTCTTTCCACACAATTTATCTCATTAGTTTGATCCTGCAGCAATAGTTATGTCTGGGTAAGTGACCTTCATTTGGGAGAAGATGAGTCTATGAGACCTATATAGCTTTAACCTGAAGTCCACTGCTAATCTCATATTGAAATTATAATTTCTTTTCTTTAGAGAAGAAAATAATTAAATGCATGGTTGATTAGATTTCTTGGAATGCTCGTACGTCCTAATTTGTTGACCTTAATGGATCTAGTACATGGGTTTTGTATTTTTGCTTTTTCTGCTCGAAGCTGCAGCTATCGCTGATGTATTCTTAAACTACGACTGGGAGGAGGTATGAGTTCGTGAACTGTTATTTATGGTGACCAGATCTAGATTTTGGTTATGATTAGATATATCTGTGACTGTTTTTCAGGACTTTCCAGTCGACCCAACTGGGTACTTCGATCAGTTAAAGGACTTTTTCAGAGAGAACTTTGACTTATGCAAATGGATTGGTTTGACAGTGGTGGCTTTACAGGTGCTCTTACCACCCTATACCACTCTCTCCCTGACTTGTAAAATTTCACATGCGCTTTATGATATTGTTATTTGATTTACTAACTGAAGCAGATAGTATATGTTATCTGGTCTAGTCTGCCAATATGACTTCAAACTTTAATATGCAAAACAAGGAAATTTCTTTCCCCAATAAATTTTGGTAAATTACATGAAGTGTGGATTTAGATTAGGTGAAATAGGCAGTTCATTCACTTCACTCTTCCTCATACAATTCATGTTGATCAGCTAACCCTTATACGTGTTGAAAAAAAAATTCAGATCTAATCCAATATAATAGCCTTGTTTTGGTAAAATTTAGCCTTTGTGATATTTGCCAATATAATAAACACCAATCGGTGTAACAGTTATATCTAACTTATCTTTTGGTACTAGATTTATCCAGTTTTTATTCCAAATACAATTTCTTTTTGAAACGGCAAATCTAACTATACTAACCCTACTCCTTATCCACCTTATAAGTTCAATACATCCAAACCAACTTTATAACTCCAATCTAAACAACCTTATACCTCCGCGGGGGTTTGAACCCTTGACCTCTCCTGTGCTACAGTGCTACTCCAACTCCCTTACTAATCGACCACCCTCATAACTCCTTATTCCAAATGCAATAACTATAGCCTATCAAGAAGTATCCTTACACTAGCCTAATCAAGCCGAGCACATATTCCTGAATCTATCAAAGCTAGGAAATTCCACAAACCCACATCAATTCTTACGGAGCCCTTGCACAATAGCAGTTTGATTGCCTGTTTAAAGATGTCTGTCAAATGAACTTCTCGATGTTGGAAAATGATCTGATTACGGGCCCATAAAAGTCCATTGATAATTTATGCTAGCAGGCTCTACCACTAACATATCTTTGGCAGATTTCTACTAGCTTCTCGACAAAGCAATTGTACTTCTTGTCAAGTCATAACATTTCTAGCAATGCCAAACCAAAGTAGCCACCTGTGAAAATTTATTTGTAAGCTTAGTGTAATGTGGTTGTGTCATAGAACTAGTGCTTAATAATTTACATCTGGCTCACTGGCTGATTTATGTGGTTGCATAAATATCAACATTTGGAAATTCAGGATATTAGAAGTTAGTTTGTTTATTTGTAATTACACTTTCCTACGATTTCAGCAGTGTTTACTAGTTTCGCGTTGGATGTACTTTCTTGTGAACCTTCTTAGCTATGAAATTCCCGAGTGCTTCAATAATTCTATCATGACATGAATCTACTTTGAGTACTCCATCCAAGTAACAATTGGTCAATTGCACAATGCTACATTCTGAGAGTATGTAGTACAATGTTCATTTCACATGGCCGATTAAGGGTATTTTTGGCAGTTTGATTGTTTCTCACATTCCCAACATTTGAAACTACATAATTCTGCAATAAAGTTGTGGGTTTACACGTTTAGTGGAAAATCAATTCTTCTTTTCAAACAAACAGGGGTCCTACTTTCAGGGGGAAGAAATGAATTTGGAGCAAAGTTTTGAAAATTTAATTTACATGGTGAAAGGGCGAGAATAACCATCCTAATTTGCACCTTGTGCATAAAGTGGCTTATGAAGGGCTGGGAACGTAGAAATCTGTGTTCTGTGCTGTGCAAAATTCAAGAGTGCAGCACTAGGCTTGCAGAAAAGGAAAAAAAATGCAAGTTTGACAATATACCATAAAAAAGTTAAATATTTCAGGAACATTTGTGCAACTGTCCATTCATAATCTATTACATATCATATACTTACTATATTGTAGAGTTTTAGTCCTGCATGGCTATCCTGAGCACAGGGATATTTCTCTAAAAAATAGTCTTAGTCTAGAAAAGAAAATATAATGTCATGCTACCCGAAGTCAACTCTTCTTAGGTGATGACCTTCTACTGTGATGTTCATCATTTTCAGTTTTGAGTTTGTTTATATGTGTTTCTTTCTGGAAGAATCTTGGCAACATGTTTTAGCAGTTTCCCATGCACTAACAGTTTCCGTATGCAGGGACTAAGTATGTTGTTGGCTATAATTCTGAAGGCTTTAGGGCCACATCCTGAGACATACTATGGAAGTGATGACGAGTATCTGCCAGATAGAGTTCCTTTACTGAAAAATTATGTTCCTCCTCAATCTGCCGTTGACCATTCATCTGTTCAGAGAAATGATTCTTGGAACGTAAGAATTAACAGTAAAGTAAGTGTGATTAAATTTTATGGTATACCACCCTAGCTGATCACAATCCATTACTGTTATTGCACTTCTTATCGTGTGCATGAGTATTCCATATTTGAGGTCTTGATGTCACCCTATTCTTCTTCACTTGTTTTTTAGTCCTAAATCTGTCAAATAGGGCTATAGATGGTTTAATAATTAGTATATTTTTTACAACAATTCCCCTTTCAAGAGTTATTCAAGTAATTTGGTTCTCTTGGCAACTTAGTAGTCTTGCAGAACGATGGTGCTTTTCAAATGTGTGTACGAGAGCCTAACATGATGCTACTAGTAATATATGATTTAATTTTCTGTTTTTTTTAATGAATGTATTACTCAAGTGATACTTTTGGTCACGATGAAAACATTGGTTGTTCGAGTGTAAATTGTTAAGCCGGATTTCTTATTCCATCTCCCCTCAATTCAATTTCTTGACTCGTATTGGTTTTGTGTAATTGCTTGCTTTTTGGCCACGTCTTGCTGTCCACATGGCCAGATACCTAGATATATGAGAAATTTATCTTTCTCTTCACAGGTGAACAGGTAAATTATATGAAGAAAGGGAATATTGCATCCAGGACATCCGCCTTGCAAGTCTTTTGCGTGTTTGGACATTTGTGACGTGCAATGGGCCATTAAATTCTGGTCTGTACAGGAGATGTATATGTGCATGTATACCTTAGATTGTTGAGATAACATAAGCTTACTTCATGTTGTTGTATACAGTAGTCCTCCATTGGTAGAACATACTGAACTATAATACCAGGACATGTTAGATGGTAGATGAGAAGGAAGGTTTTTGTATCTGCTTAAAGGGGATGAACATCAGTGGGCTCTTCTTGCTTTAATTATATTTCCATAGAGCATTCAATAGCCATGTGGCTAATCTTCTTCTTAGGATAAAAATGACCTGTTTGTACTTTCCTTTGTCACCGTTTAAAATTTCTCATTTTATCATTTTTTGTGTTAATTTAAAGTTTCTCATTTTTATCTTTTGACATTTCACTCTCATTTATATTAACTAGTATTATTGGCACGTGAATACTGGCGTACTTATGTTGTGTTTTAACGGTACTCGCGTGCTAATATTGTGTTTTAACAGTGAATTATATATATATATATATATATATTTTTATTAGTATGTATGTAATTTAATATTTCATGTTTTGTCAAAGTTAAAATATGAGAATTAATTAAAATAAATTTTTGTCTGTATTACTTCCTTAAAGTACTTTTTTAAGTAGGGTTTTTCTATTCTTAGGTCACGTTCGTACCGACTTGAACGCTGGTCACCGTTGGATGAGTGCCACGTGGATTCGGTTCGAAGTTTGAAATTATATTTTATGTAATTATAATTTAA
>JAYMSL010003270.1:0-12708 GCA_036897195.1 Plantago coronopus | reverse complement strand
GAAAATGGGTGGAAATAGAGAGATGTAAGTTCAATTGATTTTTGACGTTTTCAATTTAGTTCTTATTCATTTAAAATGTTCAAATTAATCATTTTCCCTATTTTTTTTCCACAAAAAAACCTTTATACACATATTGTTGACAAGTGGCACCTTGGTGACGTGGAGGACCTATATTGGAAATTTTGACACATTAAAGGACCATATCTGATAACAAACACATTAAAGGACCATATCTGGATTGATAACACATTACAGGACCAAATTTGGAATTTTCCCAGTGGATGGCAGACAATATAAACGATTGTCTGCCATTTGTGGGCAAAATGGAAAGGATATAAATTTTCTGTATGTTATCAATACCATCACCGGAGTCCTGAACTCCTGATTACTCATCAGTTTTCTGTAACATCCATTTTTGTAAGTTAAATATATGTAATTCAAGTTGCAAGTGAAATAGGGTCCCAGGAGATGTTACTTCTAACATCTTTTAGTATAAATTCTAGTCATCAAGTTATAAGTGCTCCATATAATTCAATGGCAAGAAAAGTTTATAAGCCGGTTGACAGTCTACTGAGTTTCTTCCACACATATGTTCCTGGAAATGTTATCAAATTGTCACTGAAATTTCTGGCCGTTATTCGGTATTGTTGATCTTCTCCAACTTCTAGGCTTCTTTTACATGTCCATTAATATTGACCTTTTTCTTTATTCGGATTAAACCAATCATATACTTCTCTGCTCGTACATGGTATTCCTCCACCATATGTGAGCATAAATCATAATCCCATGAGAAATGCTCACCACTCCACCCTTTTACTGACACAAGAAAGGTAAGAACATAATCTCACAAAGAATTAAACTACTTACTCTAGCAAATGCAATTTTAGTGGATGATGAAATGTATGTCTCTATTTGCTCTACATCTGTGAGAGGTATGCCCTGCATTGCCTGCAAGAAAGCTCAAGGGTTAGTTTGACATTCTTTGTAGCAGCCGAGTTGCATAAAATCGACAAGCCCACAACCAACAACGCTCTCAAAGGCATGCTAATATTGCAGAGATTACATTATTTGCCACTATCCATGTTAAGCTATATTCTTTCACTTTAAATAAAGAAATATTCTATCTAATACTTTATATACCCAGTCACTTTTGAAACTTCCATCTTGAATTTTAGGTAAAGATAAAGGAATGATTCAAATCACAGTCACAAATTTATACCAAATAACGTTATTCGTTGACAAAAATTGGAAGATGATAGTTGATGGGTATTTTTTTTTTATTATTATTATTTATTTTTTTTGGTAAAAAGTAAGAATCAAAGATGTAAGAACCTCTCCCCGTAGATATGCAACTAACGCAGCCTATACAAGATAAAGATTTTCCATGTCTGGGTACAGAATTAAAATTAAATTTTAAGAAAAAACCAGGCATTCGTACATCATACCAAAAGAAATTTTCCTCGGTATATATGAAGAATGCTATAGGATGGATAGACTTTTAGTTGTAAGAAATGGTCATAGGACATCACTACATAAGTAAAGCAAAGAAGAGCTATCATGATACCTGCTCAGGTTCTTCAAGAAGAAGTCTCCGAGCTATCATAGCAACAACTACAGCATTCTCCATTGTTGTTGCTCCCTGCAAGAGATAAAAACAAGAAACTCTGTTACATAGACATGTAAAAATAAGAAAGTTGGGCATGAAAAGTCGTATTTTGTGGATACAAATTACTGCTTCTAGCAATAACAGTCAAGTTCACAGTGGCCATACTTTCTGCGTGGAAATTCATTACTTTACTGCACTCATATACATGAACGGCGAGCAAATAGTCATGTCTAGTGGATCAATAAACTAAACATAACAACTTGCGAATCTCAGTTTCCATGTGAAGGAGTACCTCAGCAAAGTGAAGATGGTAATCTGCCAAACGCGTGTCAGCCCATTTAGAAATTGGCGATAGGAAGGACTGCAAGAAAGTCAACTCCTGAGAACCAGTCTCACTCTCAACTCTACAAGTCAGGCTTTTCAGATGCAGCCTCTCCTGTGGGCCTCGTTGCTCCTTCAAAGGTATCTTCTTCATTTGTTCGATAGCATGGCGTAGAATCCCTTGCTCACCAGTGATGACAAACTACGTCACATAAAGAAAACAGCAGTTCAAGCAATTTAAGAAACATGTGAAACTTTCCAGTTCATATATACTGACATTGAAATGAGTCGTACAAATTGACCCTGGAAAAAAGAGCATGTGCCATTTCGAATCAACTACATCTGAGTTTTTCCCTAAGCCAGCTGAAATTAACAATATAGAAAAATCTGCAACTTCTCTTGCGCAGAAGTAGATAAATGCAGTTTGTGCAGGCACATTTTCCTCAATCAAGTCTGTTAAATGAGTGCTACACTGTATGTGAGCAAGAATAACGCATCACCAAAATAGGGTGATACCATCAAATGTTTTCCATCGAATGTTCGATTAAAACCTTCAGTCTAATACCTGTCGAAATAACACCCACGCATAGCAAGTGTAATGGATAGTTTCTGTGATTCCTAAGACACGCCAGGTAGACTTGAAAAGCTCCAACATTTCATCAACTTCCTGGTGTCAAGCACATCACATTATTTCAGAGGAACACATATTTTCCAAATACACATGGAAGAGAAATTGTAGCAGCAAAACAAATTTGATGCCAATTCTTTTAATTTTCGATAATGTGAGATCCAACGTAGTTTCACTAACCTCAGTAAGCTTTCCCTCATCTAAGACATCAAAGACACTGGCTAGTAGTTTCTCATATAATCTGACATTGAGGTGATAACCGTCCGCCCAATGACATACTTCACCTGTTAAATCACCTCTGACAGGTCTCTCTGCTAGTGGAATAGCAATATCCTTCAAAGATCTCAAACATTCTGTGCGCTGAAGCTCACCTGTGGCTGATGGTAAAGACTGATAGAGAGAGGAAAACAGAAAGTGAGATAGAGAAGAGTTAATCCACCAAAGAACCTAATTGGACAACTGCAATGCCTCAACAAATTCTTTTAATATTAAACGTGGAGATATCATGTTCAATAATACCAGAAAAGAAGATACTACTAGGAGCATATGAAAATTAAAATCAAAATGTCTACACTGTCAAATTACCCCCATCCCAATCATGTAGGATCATCATGAGCAGACACATGCTCATTGCATTCAAACGATAAATATTTAGAAAAGACTCAGCAGGAAATGACATTGCAAATTAAGTTTCGTTTGGCCAGGTTTAGGACGTTAAATGCTAAACTTTAGAATAGAAACATACATATACAAAAAGACACTCATTTTCCAGATATAATTACATGTCAAGATGAGGAGGTACATAAGCTGAAATAATTTCTGAACATACCTCAGATTCTTCTATTTTGGACAGAAGAATCCTTAACTCGCTTGCCTTTCTCCCGGATTCACCAAACCCAACAACAGGGTGATTTAAAAGACCTTCTTCCAACATATTTAGCTGAACTGACAGAAAAATTTAAGATAAAGTAAGCGGGTATGCAGAAATCGGAATAAGAACATACTTAATAATTTGGTTTTAAGCAAACACAATGATAGTAACTTTTCAGCTACTGCAGCACCAGTATTTAAATATGACCCTCAAAGGAAGTAGAAGACTCCAAATCGCTAAGAATTACTGACATCCCATGTATGTGGAGATATAATTAAAACAGCAAAATTGAAGGAGAGTGAGGCATACAAGTACTGATGGGAGAGCAGTAGAAAGATATAGAGCTTACTTGTCTCTTTTGCCATTTGATATAAGACTTCTTATCTGAAAATTCCGTCCTTGATATGCAACACAACAACTCCAAGGGAATCAACAGAGTATCCATTCTTTTACCAACCTTCCCCACCATCGAACTGAGCAGTGCTCGCCTTGTCCTAAAGTCCATATCCTCAGAAATCTGATCATAACCAACAAGACTGGCAATGAATATGCAAACAAAATTGATAGGCACTAGGTTAAAACTATACACACATCACACACATGTTTCTGTTACTCAGCTTATGCCAGTTAATAGCTTATGCCAGAAACAAAAATAAAAATTGCTAAGATACACCAAATAACTTTTAGTCTTTTTTTTTACAGGCGTTTGTAGGAGAGATCATGGGATTGATTTGTCCCAAAATTTAATCCTCCTAAAAAAAACTGGGGCTGCTCATAAAATGAGAGGTTGCACGGTAATTGAACCTCATCCAATAAAACTTCATGTTTCTCTTATGCTAAACAGAGTGAATGGTTAATAGTTTTGTATTTCCTCTCGACTTGAATACAACAGTATAGTGAATAACATACATGTTAATCTATCTAGACATAATTTATAAACTTTTCCCGACCTCCACCCTCATCAAATACCAACACACCCCAGTCTGCCAAATTCCAGGCCATTATCAGCTAAGAATCTAAAGAGAAACTTCTGAGTAAAACAAGTATTGAAACATAACTATGACATATGAAGACAGAAAAAATTGATAATCCATCATTCTAAAAGCTGAATACTAACACAACAATATTATAAAATATTTTATCTTCACAAGAGCTTGATTCAGTTTGGCACAAGCTTCTGGGAGAGGATATATTGTCTAAGGCAGTTACTGGGAAGCAGCACGTGAAATATCAGAAAGTACCTCCATCTGAACTCGCATAGCCTCCAACAGACCAACTAAGCCATGAGAATCATGAGATTGTGCATTTACTGCACCACTCTTACTTCGACCAAGCTTCCTCAGTATACTTGATCGTTTTTCTTTCTTTTTCTCCCTCGATGGAACAATTAGGCCCCTATTTATTTCATAATAACAAATAGGTAAATGCAAAGTTCTCTATGAAATGAATTGCACAAATCTCCACAACCAACTTGCCTCCTCCCCAACAAAAAGACAAAAGAGAAAAAAAAGAAAAAAGGAAAGAAGAGAAAAGGAGGCAAAGAAAGAAAAAGAAAAGGAGTGGGACAACAAAGAAAGCAAGGAATATACCCTGAAGCTCCGGCAGCCGCAAGTAGAACTTCATATGCAGTTTCACGGAGGTCGTCGTCTGTAATGCCTGCAACAATATACAAACAAGTTTCGAAATCAAGACTGACTTAGACGGTCAACTACCACTTAACACAGATTCTTTCTGTCTTGCATTTTCAAAAGGCAGAAGTTAGTTTATGGGAACTGTGGGGCCATCTAGTACACCAGATATAAGTTCGTTACGATTTAACTGATTGCATCCAAGGAAACTAAGTTAGGTAAAAAACGAGATCTAGTCCGCTGCAGAGTCTAAATTATTTGAACAAGGAACCCCTACAGTTAGCAAACTTTTATGGCACAAAAGAGTGGCCATAACCTAAAACTTTCATGTCCAAAAATAGTAGAGAAGGAAGACTTACCAGTAGAAAATGATGGCAGTCCTAGAACAACATCAGAGGCATCATTCAGAACTCTTCTGGAATATCTACGGCTCTCAACCTCCTCTAGGAGATCATCATCAAAATCATCGATGTCATCGACTGTTAGTTCTTTATGGTGTGAAGTGTTGAGAGACTGGGTCTTCGACAGACTCGGCACTTCCTCAACTGGCTCACTCTCGATAGGCTCCGATATTGAAAGGCTGGACAAAATTTGTGTTGGAGCTGAAGCAGGCGGGGGTGGAGGTAACCTTCGGGGAGGTGAACCAGAAGCTTCAGGGTTCGTGACTAGAAAAAACTCATCAGTGGATCCTGCAGTTTTCTTTATTTAAGTAACAAAAATTAATGAGGATTCAAGTATTTGCAAATGCACACAGATTGCATGGCAAATGCTAGGATATGTGGTGTAGAAAACTGTTCACAAATAAAAAGATAGAAGAATAACTTGTATAAAGGCATATTACAAGAAATTATAATCACATACTATTACATTTGAAGCGGATGTGTAATTATGAACACAAATTTGTAGCTCAATAATCTAAACTCACCATGCTCGGAAATGAAGTGCTATCATGATATTCTCTAATAGCTTCCGAGAGCTCCAACATAGAACCTACAAACACGAACTCATGAGAATCTGAAATTTCCATCATTGCAACTACGGTAAAAATATATTAAACATAGTTACAGCTTCATCACCTTTCTTAACAGCACCGAGGACATAATCGACACTGACTTGATCCAGATCCACATCGTCCAATGAAACAGCACCAGGAGGCATTACTACCTTCTTTATAAGACTTCCAGACAATAAGAAATCTAGAAGTACACGCCTATCCCTCCGGAATCTTTGCAGAAGTTCAACATCATTTTCCCTACGTTCAAATCAACTCCTTCATTACTCAAGATGCAGAATGAGATGTCAACAATTACAAAATCGACAACGAAGCGCAGCTCAGTTGGTAAGACGCTTCACTTCCAACCAATAGGTCGGGTGTTCGAGTCACCCCTTTGCCGTTTCCAAAAAAAAACAATTACAAAATCACATTGCAAATTACTTAAATCTACAATACTGCCCTCCCAGTCAACTACTTTAACAAAGTAACATAGATTATAAATCCTCGAAGTTAATGGCAACTGAATACACAATATTCCAATTCAATCCAAATCGAAACAGTTAAGATGGAAGTGTAAAATTAGATTTCAATTATACCGAAAACACACCGAAAACAACATTACCCTCCTAGTACAACTAAATGAACAGAGTACAATAGCTGATAGCAGTGCATAGACAATGCAACATTCCAAATCAACACAAATCAAAACAGTTAATCTTAAACTCCAAAATCAGATGTCATAAATACGAACACAGCAACACTACATTGCAAATTAATGAAATCTACCTCCGAGTACTACTAATTAAACAAACTATTATAGATGATAAATACCGAATGGCAGCGCATAAACAAGGCAACATTCCAAATCAATACAAATCTAAACCGTTAAGTTCGATAACTAATCAAATATGCCGTTTCTAATCTAGCCAGTCACGAATTCACAGCTCGAAGTACAAACACACAAACAAGCACTTACTCGTCCATAGCAACTTCACTTCAACTGAACTCTGACCACCGGAACCACCGCGGAAACGAAATATCCAGTGAATGAGCAGCTCTGCAGCAGATTCGAAGTGAGATTTACGAGTTTCGGCAAAATGCTAGCTGGAATGCGGAATCCGAAGAGGTCGAAGGTGATGCCAACAGAATTGATCACTGTAGAAATTGTTGAAAACAAATGAGGTGGTGAAATGGAAACTGATCGAGACTTCTCTGAACTGTTGAATTACACTTCAGATGCGGAGAGAGAGTATGAAGAAGTTGAAGATTTCAGAGAAATGTCAAAGTCGGAGATAATTAATTACCGTACTCAAATATCGCCGATAGTCATCACTTTTTCATGGGCTATTTTTATTACTTCAATAAATGTATTATTATTATTATATATTACGCGTTAAGCTACTGATTTTTTATTTTTTTTTCTGGAGATCAGCTTGGAGGAAAATGTAACTTTTTACATTTAGCTGGTGAAGATGAACTAGGTAAGGAAGTTCAATATTATCATTAATAATTAGCTTACGGGCGATTGTTTTAGTATTATTTTTATCTTCTATTTAGGAAAAATCGGTTTTATGACTTATAATATTGACTTTTAAACTTAATACCAAAACATCCATTCCAAACTAATTTAGCGATTAGTTTTGTTAGTTGGAGCTAAATTTGCTAAAATAACTCATATGATAAAAAATTTGCTAAAATAACTCATAAGGTGCTAAATTTGCTAAAATAACTCATATGATGAAAAATGAAAATTCACCTTAATTATGCAGGACTTATGGTTCATTTATTAAAAACAAAACAATTAAAGAATATTTTTATGTTTTAGTATATTACAAATTCATGAAAAATTGTTTGAGGGATAAGATCTGATGAAATAACTTGGAAAAAAAGAAGCTCTAATGTCATTCTTATCTACAACCCATTTTGGGTGATGTTGACAAATAGCATTAATCTTTTGCTATTAATCATTAACAAAAGTAAGGTTATAACCAGAAACAAAATAATAATTAATTAACTTAATTGTCATTCTGATCAGTGATTACGATTCACAAAGTGAGCAAAATGACATTTCAAACTATTTAGGCTCTGTTCTTTTCAAAGTTCAGATCCATTCAGTTCAGTTCAGTTCAGTTCAGTTCAGTTCAGATCAGTTCAGTTCAGGTTTGGTTAGTTCAAATTTGTACTTCACTTCAGTTCAGTTCAGATCAGTTCAGTTCAGTTCAGTTCAATTCCGAAAATCTCAGTTGAAAAGAACAGAGCCTTACTTCTCAGCACTGAGAGGAGGACAAGTGTTCTACTCCCACATTATTTTCAAAGGAAACTTAAGCTATTCATATACTACTGAATTAAAAAGTATGTGATTATCACAAATAAGTGTCGGTTGTGAATACTAGAAAAAAACTCATAACTCGGATTTTAACAACCCGAAAACATAATCCAATCCACCGATTTTGTACATGAAAGGAATGGAAGTAAAATGGAGGTCATGAAATGTGACAATTGAAGGATAAGCCGCTTATATTGCAAGTTGGAATTGCCCAAATAGAACCGATTTCAATTCGTAGCTAGTTAAGCTTTAAAGAGCCCTTAAATTTAAGTTCAAGTTTGGATAAAAAGTACTCCGATAGTTCGATGTAAAGGTTTACTAATTTGGCACTTCTTTTAAAACCCAAGCAAGATTTATGTTTAACTTCGTCTTTTTTTAATCCTAAAATCCCCATAATTATACTGGAAATGTATTCCGAATAATTTTTTTTTCCAAAATTATGAACTGAACTAAATTTACCTGAACTGAACTTATTTTAAATATAGTTTTCAATTTTCAATTACGCAAACTTGAAATTGAATGCATCTAAACTGAGCTGAACAGAACTTAATTCGAGTAACTTGATAATGTATCTAAAATTTTCCCACACAAAATGAATAATGAGTAACTCACAACGCTAAATATGTATAGTATAGAACCAATTAATGGAGCTTGTAGCCCAGCTCCGCCTAACTGTTAAACAATTCCGCATGGAAGCGTTTTAGAGCACTCAAACGGAACTGTTATTGCTACATCGAAGCTCGCTCAGATATGGGCGAGCTCTTGCCTGACACAAATTTAGGCGGAGCTATCCGTGCAAGGGCGAGGCTATGCTACCTCTGCCGATTTTTTACCGTGATGCCTCTATTTTAAAAGATACAGAAAAGGATGGAAGGATGAAAACATCTTCGAGGTCTTTATCAATAGAGATTTAGTTTTGAAGAAGAAAGTCTGGAGAAGATGAGTATTTATGAATAAATGGGGTTAAAATTGAAACTAAAAAACTTAGAAAATGTTGAAGCAAATTGTATATAGATCATGCTTGGTTGTTTGGTTAATCAACTTTAGGATTTGACATTTATCGAAGCTGAGGCGTCTTCTGGTGGAGGATCTCCACAATAAACTGCTCGAAGCTGAGGCGTCTATCTCTTTTGTCTACCAAAATTGTAATGTTGTAGCGGACCATATTGCCAAAAAATGCATGCGAGAAGAATTGGAGAAGATGAGTAATGTTTTGACTCCAACACTTCATCAATCAAGCAACAGGACCCCTCCGTTACATCAATTTTCGGCCTACTGTTATTTTGAATCATTTGTCGCATCGTCACATTTGAGATATTAGCCCGCCGTGGCTTAATATTTTATTATCTCCAGACTTCAAGACTGCCTGTATAGTAACTTAGGTAGCTCTACAAAGCAAACTCTGGATGTAACCTAATTCGTATCTATGCATTTACTTATAAATTTTTTTTTTAAGGATTTGACATAATTCACTTCAAAATATGTAGTGGAGCCCAAATGGTGACCAGTGAATCCGGTTTATTTCATTTGGGCAGTTGGGCCCCATATAGTAGAGCATGAATTAAACCGGGTTAACTGGTCACCCTGTCACCCAAGTGAAGTTGCAAACAGTTTACAGGGGTTTAGGGTTTTAGGAACTGAACAAACAACTATTTTCCGCCTTTTCACCTTTCTCCTCCGCTCGCCAACATGGACACGACCGCAATCCGGCAATTGTCCGACTCCGGGTCCGAGTCCGACGATGAGATTGAAGACCAGAACTGGGATGACTGGCAAGCCGATGAAAACGACATCGCCATGGATGAACAAGACCTCAGCTCGGAATTGCTGTGCCTCTTCTGTGACTCTTGCTACGATTCATCCGCTTTGCTCTTCGAACACTGCGCTTCAGCTCATCAATTTGATTTCCAGGAAATCAAGAAAGCTTATAGCCTGGATTTCTATAAATGCTTCAAGCTCATCAACTACATTAGGTCTCAGGTACTGTATTCTCAGAGTTTACCATAACTAGGTGTCTATTGTGCTTTGGGCAGTGATATATACCGAGCACCTTTTGTTATCGGCATAGCGAAATTTTATTAATTTCATTAGTAGTGACACTTATGCTCTAATTTTGACAAAAGAAGCTCTTCCGGTTTCAATTCCCTTGTGATTAGTACTCGGTGCTTTTCAGTGGGATTAAATGCTGTAGTCTTTGTTTTTGGTGCTCTAAAACACTTGGCCAGAACAGTTTTTAGTATTGTTATTTACTTTGAATTTGTTTCATTTATTAGGTGGCAGCAAATAAAAGCTGGAGTTTCTCAGAGATATGTGCTTCGGACGAGCAATTGAAGAACAATGGAGAAACAAGCAACCTTCCATGGGATGATGACAAGTATCTGCAGCCCTATTTGGAAGATGATGCAGTGTTATATAGCTTTGACGAAGATGACGAGGATGATACTTGTTCCGTCGACCCAAAGGAACTTGCTTTGGCTCAGTTTGAGCATTTGAAAGTTGACGAAGGTTGTTCAAGCACTCAGGTGTCTGAGTACAGTAGTAGTACATTTGAGAATGGTTGTCAAAATGGGACAGGTGTGATAAACTATGATACTGCAACCAATGATGCTGCCGGTATATCAAATGGTGCACTGGCTCCAAAAAGCACTCTGGATGAAAGACGTTCTGGTTCTTCTTCTAGATGCTCGCCCGACGAGATTGAGAGAACAAATAAGAGTTACTTTAGCTCATACAGTAGGTTTGGCATCCATAGAGATATGATCAGTGATAAGGTATCAACCCGGATTGCGACTAAATATCACCTAATTGGCAGGCTTTCATGTAAGTGTCTTTTAAAAAAGATGTTATTCTGGCTATGCAGGTGAGGACTGATGCTTATAGAGAAGCCATTTTGGAAAATCCTTCTCTGCTTAGAGGTGCAGTTGTAATGGATGTAGGTTGTGGGACTGGGATTTTAAGGTGAGAATAATGTTTGTCCTTTATATGTTAGCTTGAATTCGGTTGTGAGATTCCTTTTTTTTTTGTTGGTTTGTGGTTTATAAATTTTATCAATATTTTTTTTTTTGATTTTATATATGGTGTCATATGAATGCCAAATCAATTTCCTTGGGCAGTAATTGATTTCAATATTACTTCAGGTTGCCCTAAAGAGTAACACTAGAGAAATAAGGCAAAATTTGAGTATATAGGATATGCATAATTTTCCATATTGGAGGTATTGTCATTCCTCAACCAGTACATTGAGATTTTATATTGAAGTTTCTTTAACAGTGTAAATGCTAAAGAACTATTATCCATCTTGCTTCACAAGCTTGTATAATGTATAGAATGCTAGACACATCCCATCAGATAGGATGAGATACACGTTGTGTAAATAATTCGTGTCTTGCAGATTTGCAGTTATTATATTGAGATATTATTAGTCAATAATAATGTGTTCTTCTTTCGCTAGTCTGTTTGCAGCCCAGGCAGGAGCATCAAGTGTTTTTGCCATTGACGGTAGCAGCAAGATGGCTGCTGTGGCTACACAGGTGAACACTGGCTGTTTAAATATTTTCTTCTTCTTCTTCTTCTTCTTCTGGTTCTCGCATTATTCACATGGGGCTAGTTTGCTAATTGCCTTGGCTGTCAATTTGAGAAACTGCAGATTGCAAAAGATAATGGGCTTCTACACGATGTAAACTTCGTTGAAGGCAACATAGGTAATGGGGTTATCCAAGTGGTTCAAGGCATGATTGAAGAGATTGGAGCTACTGACCGGATACAACCACAGAGTGTTGATGTTTTAGTAAGTGAATGGATGGGCTATTGCCTGTTGTACGAGTCAATGCTAAGTTCAGTACTCTTTGCTCGAGACAAGTGGCTGAAGCCTGGAGGTGCAATTCTCCCAGACACAGCTACCATGGTGAGTCAGCTGTTTGTATAGTATGGTTTCTTCTTTCAGAACAATATATGTTAAGAAGCACTAATTAATACTATCCACATCTCTGCTCCCAGTTTGTTGCTGGATTTGGAAGAGGAGGTACTAGTTTCCCTTTCTGGGAGAATGTATATGGTTTTGATATGTCTTGTATCGGCCGCGAGGTTGTTGAAGATGCCGCGAAGGGTCCTATTGTTGATGTTGTTGACAGTGGCAATATTGTTACGACCACTGAAGTTCTACAGGTATCTCTCTGAGGCTATATTTTATTTTATCGTAAATAGACCTTTTCTCAGTCACAATATGGGTTGATGTTATTAGTTTGTCCCTGGAACTTAACAAGTACTATTCCGAGAGAGGGGTCATGATATGGCAGCGGATACGTAAAAGGGATAAAACTGATAATCTAACACGT
>JAYMSL010003269.1:0-12708 GCA_036897195.1 Plantago coronopus | reverse complement strand
AATTGTCGTGCAAGCAGGGGTCAGTCGAGTTTTCATGGCTTGTATGTGTACTCTGGCTATAAATATAGGTAACAGAAAGTCACTTGAACAAGCCTAGCTCGGGGTGTGCTTGAAGGAGCGGCTCGACATGTGATCACACACCTGATATGGAGTTGTTTGTGATGCCTATATATGCATCAGCAGATCAGCTTGCTCTTTATCAGGCTGGAAATCATGCTTACTAACAGACATACTAGGCACTTTAACTGGCTAGTGTTTATGCAGCTGCATATGTTTCGTGTCTCTTTCAGCTTCTCTCGTGAGGACTAGTGAATTGACGTAGTGAACAAGATCATGAGCTGAATATGGACTAAAAATTTGTGCTATTCATGATGACAGTAAAACTTGTCAGGTATCCTCCTGATGTAGCTGATGTAGTGTGTGAAGGCGTAGAAAGAGAACGAGTCAGTGTATTTGTCAGAGTGTGTAAATGCAATGTAATTCCACTTGTTAGGTATCTTTCCAAACATAGCCTACCCAAACTTGTTTGGTAATATTATCGCTGATCTGAACATAAAGTGAATGGAACTGGCTTTAAGTCGAAATGAACAGAGTTTTATCTGGGAATAGGGCCCATGGTTTTGCCTAGTGGCCTACTGGAAATGGTGAAGGATGAATTAAGGAGTTGAACTGATGCTAATGACAGATGAAGATGTTCTCAAGCAAGCAGATATTGTTCGCGGAAAGTTTAGTGGTTTTCCTAGCTACTTGTTTAGGCTCGTTTCAAGATTACCAAATTGCAGTTGATCTCGACTGTTACAACGTTAGTACTACTTACAAATCCTATTCGGTTCACTTCAATCGTGTTTCTCTTGAGTTGATTTGTTTGCCTGTCTAGTGCAATTGATTTCTTGAGCCAGAAAGAAATAGTCTTCATGAAATTTGTTCTAAACTTCAAGTTCAAGTGCTATATCCAACCAGGAGAAGCTTTCTCCAATTATAGAAAGTCTTTGTCTCCACATTGTGAAGCAACACAAAGTCACATCTGAAAGAAGTAAACTCTATTGTCAAATTTAATTGCAACTTGAATCAGCTTCTTAGTCAACTGCCCTGAAACTCTACCCTTTCAGTTCACTTACTGGTACTGATATCATGCACCTGTCATTGATATTTCAGTTGATTTTGAGCACATACGATCACTTTGGCGCCTGAAACGCATCCCATGTTCAGTCGTACATTATTCCTTGTTCGATTTCGTAATAGTCATCCCAGGTCAAATTTTGCGAACAGAAATCATATCTTGCTGCTAGTGACTAGATGAAACTACTTACTCGATATACATACAGTGTTGTATGGTTATCGAATCGCAATGTTATCTAGACTAGCAGCATTGAGTAATAATCAGAAGCTTACATCTCTCAGCACTACTTGTGAGTTGTGATGAAGCGGGCAGAACAGAGATATAATCTCTGAAGAGCCACCAAGCTGATTCTAACAGAAATAAGAAAAAGCGATTTGATGAATATAATTTGTTTAATTAATAGTTAAGTTATGTTCTAATAATGGCTAAAGAATTCACTTGGATTTTTGGAAATGTGGAATATTCCGAGTGAAAGAAAATAAAATAGTTCTCAAAATGCCAAGGGAAACTAATGTGCCATCATCCCAATTTCCACATAGTGGACAATCTGGTGCACCCTGGTCTTGCCAATTTCCACATAGTGCTATATGAAAGCTTTTGAAGTCTCCATAGTAGCCACCAAGGACGTTGATAATTTAATCCTCTTGGGAAGGAAGTGAGATCAGATCACCCCTCATCTTCACTGCTCTCAATCACCACAGTGGATTTCTTGGTTTTCAACTTCTTAGCTGGTCTACGAGAAACACTTTGCTTACCGCTTGACATGGCGGCATTATCTTGCTTGACAGCGGGTACATCACCATCTACCTGGTCACTGGACTCAAAATTGTTGATCTCCTCGAGAATCTTTGCCCCGTATTTTTCAGATTTCAACTTTCCAATGACTTGCTCCAACTGCAGCAAGAATATAAATCAGAAATGTTTAGGATGAGGTGCAAAAGGATAATCATACTGCAAAAAGAAAAACAGAAAAAAGAGGAGTATCCAGGAAAAACGTGATTCATAATACAACTAGCTATACGAGGAATAAACATTTTAAACCAAAAGCCAAAAAGTATTTTGCTTCAGGGTTGAGGCCTTCAGCTAAAATAGCTGAGGGATTAGAGTTTGCACGCACCTCTTCCATTGATTTTGGTGTTTTGGCAGTCAACATGCCGATCTGCTGAGTGGATAACACGGAGTGAGGAAATATTCCCCCATCAAGTGACGCAAGTTCTTTTCGGAGCTCATCAAGCTTAAATTCCAACCCGCTTGGTTTTCCACGTTTATGATTTTTCAAATTACTTGAGTTATTTTTCTCTCCGCAATTAACTTCAAGCTTAACAATCTTATTTCCTGCAAGTAGCAATAGTAATTGTGGATGTACATCAAAGTGATTATATGAAGCTGAGACAAGGAGACCGCAGAAGTTCAAACTCATTCAAAATGGATAAGTCATTAAACATTTCAATAGAAAAGCATTTTTCATACAAGTTCGTTACAATTGAAGAATATAAAAATACTTGTAACAATGGGCAAAACCGATGTTGATGTCCCATTAGATATTAGCAAGGTACCCAAATGAGACCGGACAAGAACTTTATATTATAGGTGTGTGCAGTGACATGAATTCAGAGTCAGCTTAACATCAGAATGTAAAATATATATGCTGGAAAGTAGGCAGCGCAGCAGCAGCATTACAACTTTACAAGAACCCTTACCACGCAATACTTGTGTTGCTAGTGGTCCTACAGTCACATAGGCGTTTGTTGCGTAAGCAGTGTGTTGGTATTCTTCTTTCTGCATAAAAATAAATAAATAAACCTGGACTGAAAAAAGTTCAGGAAGTAGCGAAGGACACGACTGTGAACTGACATATTATTAGCTTCTCATCTTCATGATTCTTGTTTTCGGGACGGAATGAAGGAACCAGGCGTACTTTCTTGATGCTCTATTTTTTGAGGTAAAAATATATTCGGTCTCCAGGTACTCTGATCACTAATTTAAAATTTCTATCTTACTAACCCAATTTATTCTGTTCCGTCCAGAAAACATAAAATGTGTTACTTGCCAGGTGGTGGAGAAAAGAAAAACAGATGTTGGAAGTCTGAGTCTCACCAGAACACGATCCATAATAAGCTGAATAATAAGTTGTTCCAGTTCCTCCTTTTTTAGTTCAGGTGCTGAGGAATAACCAAGAATTCAAGTATTAGTCCAGTGATACTTTATCTGTTTCACAAGATCCAGGACACTGTAAAGCAAAAAATCAAATTTAACAATTTAAATGGCAACTTTCAGACACAGGAACACTTGGCTGGCTTTAGATCTATCTAAAAGACCAGGGAAAATCAGTGTTTTTAAACAGCTGACTGTAACTTTCTTCAGAACCAATATATATGGGCAGCATTAAGCAGAACTAACCCAAATTCTTGCTTCTGGTTTTCATTTTGTCAACTAATTGCAAGACTGTCATCCTCTGGTCGTTCTCCTGAATTTCTTGCAACATAGATACTATAGCTTTTGCATGACCTGCAGATGTCATCAACATTAAAACATCAACCCATATTCAAATATGGACCAATTAGAACAGGAGTTTATCCGTTAGCCTATACTAAATATAAAGAAACAATTTTTTTTAAACAATATAATACTTCGTTGGCGGAATTCAGAAGCGGGAAACCTCTCTAAGATTCCTCAATTGCATATGAATTATATGTATATAAATGGCGCATCCTAAAAGATTAGAAGTGGCAGCAAGAATTACTGAAGTCCTAGCAACTCAAATATATCATACAATAAGACTAATAAAAGTAAAACCAAGAGAACAATGCATCATTTCATTGACTTTGTCAGAGTCTTCTCTCCACGCAAGAAAATAAGAAAGAAGATATCCTTTGGGGATGACTCTGGGTCCAACAACAATAAATATAGATTCATGATCACCATATATGTAATCCTCCATTTCATTATATTTTAAGATAAACTAGACAGTAAGAATATTTAGTATGATGATCTAACATACCAGAAACATCCAATTCCTTGATTTCACTAAAGGAGGCACAGTTGTCACACATACCTGGAAAGGATAAGAAGAAACATAGTAAGTAAGTGTGAAGCAAGCAAAAGAATAAGTTATCGACAATTAAGGTTATCAGAACCAAGTTGTACCATTGCAATCTTGCAAAGGTTCAGCAAAATGCCTGAAGAAAGCACCCCGACGGCACTGTCGTTTAGACTACACAGGAAAGTGAAGGCTCAATTGAAGAAAAAAAAAGTATTTCCAGTCATACTTATCAGATCGAAAGCCTCAAAATACAACAATGTCACAAACTTAGAGAAACCTTTAGCTAGAACTAAACACAGGAATCTGTTCATGATTGTCATTTGTCAAGCCTTTACATGAATAACCCAATGACACTTATTTCACCAAGATAACACTTCACTTGCAGGAGAATTTAAGTCTAGGCAGTAGGCACAAATAGTTGATGTACTTTTTGATACTGAAGCCATTCACATGCCCTTGATACTACCATAAAGAAGAAAATAAAATAAAAAGGAGAGAATTTATTTGAATTGAAGGTGGAGTCACCGAATAATAACATTAGTAACACTAATAAAGTAAAAGATAGCTAAGGATGGAATATATAGGTAATGAATTTAACATCTGCAAAGATTCAAATAGAAATCAGGCTAATAGTCCTTAAGTGAGTATATGAGATGTCCGTAGCAGGGATAGGAATATATGTTATTTATGTTAAAACATAACTCTTATGTTAGAGAACTAAATATTCATACCAGGCAATAGCGGACTATATCATAGAGATTTTGCAATCCAGAATTCTCAAAAAACACCATTGAGCTCTGCAAAAGTATTGATACTATATTCAGAGCATATTGTATTACTGGAAAAGAAACTTAGTATTTCATTAGAAGATGATTACTTGTCTAGGAACATCAGCCGGCCTAAAGTACAGCAGGCATTCAGAAGGAAGGCCATCTCGTCCAGCTCGACCACTCTCCTGCAATAATAAAATTAAAGGAGGGAAAACTATGCAGGAAAAACTAGTTTATTGAAAGGGATTAAGAACCTGATAATATGTCTCCATTGATTTGCTCAAGCTGTGATGAACGACAAACCTGACTAGAATCAACCATCATCATTAGGCATGCTTGCATATAACACGAAACACACAACACAATTCATTTTATCAGCTAAATGCTGATGCATGGCGAACTTCACTATGCATCAGACTGAATTTTGTCTTTTTGGAGTGCCAACGATTTCAACTTCAATCTTTCCTAAAAAAAACTTTTGTCAATCAACTATTAGCAGAAATAATTTAGGCTCACAACATACTAACTTTGAGTGAAGTATGTCAGTATGTGAATCACATTTAGGAGTACCATACACAACGCAGGTGTGTTTTGTCATGTGTACTCGATACTCCCATTCCACAATGATTACCATCATCGAATATTATTATTATCATCATCATCATTATTATTATTATTATTATTATTATTATTATTATGAATGTATCTATAGACAAGATGTACATGGTTCCCATTCAGTCTCAAATGCACAATAATAGAACATACAGAGGAAAGTGACAAACCATCAGGTTTATTGATCCCCATGCCAAATGCTACCTACAACGAAGTACATGATTCAATTAAAATTTTCAAATTATCAAATAATTTGTAAACAAACAAAGGTTTCCATCACTTACTGTGCCAACAATAACTTGTAAGCGTCCACCACTCCACCTATGTTTCCCAATCACATGAAAATCCACATAAATTAGATATAGAAGTGGAATCATACGTATCAATAAGAAGACAAGTCAGCCAATATTCTTAAATTGATTAACATGAAATCAAATAAACTATCTGCCTACAACAAAAGGTAGCCTATGGCTATGCAGTAGAAGACTTCCATGCATGACGAAGACAATAGAAAAAATAAGATTCTTATATGCATGAGTAAATATAGCGTGAACTTAGTACCGTGTATGAACTTTTTCACGGGCATGTACATCCATGTCTGCATGATAATGATCAGCAGAAATTCCTCTATCTCGAAGTTCCTTTGCAACCTGTAGTTTATGGATTAATATGGATTGTATGTATCTCTGCAGCTAAATGCATAGCCGACTAGCCGTGTCGGTACTGAGCTCAATCATTTAAAATTGCATGTGAAGATTGACAAATTTAATTACTTCATCACATTATAGCTACACCAGATATGATTGTACCCACGATAATCAGGTGATATGACAAATAGACAGTAATATCAAGCAAGAAAGCACTGTGTACCTGCTCACACTCTTTTCTGGAAAAGCAGTAGACTATCCCAGATTCGTTATTTGGGTATGAAGTTTGTATGTAGTCAGCAATTCCATCTATCACTGACTTCCCAACCGATGATTTTTCCCTTACCTAAAGATTAGTAAGTAATCCGTAATTGATCTAAAATACAAGGTATCCAACAGTATTATAGGAAGAAAATTAAAGTTTGAGTAAGGAATATCAGGAAAGAAAAACAAGAATAGGAAATACCATGTAAAATAGATTGGGTCTATTCACGGAGCTAACAAACTTAACACATCTTGGAATACGCAGCATGTCCATGAGATCTTCTTGCACTTTCTTTGTAGCAGTTGCCTAGATAAGGCAACGATAAAAAAGAAGCATCAATTCTTCGTACATCTGAAGTGATCGTCATATTTACATTTTATCACAAGTATTAGCAAGACATACTGTTAATGCAACCACAGGAACATCAGGAAACTGAGTCTTCAATATACCAAGATTCCTATAGTCTGGACGAAAATCATGGCCCCATTGACTACAACAATGTGCCTCCTACAATGAATATATAAAGAAAATGATTACAAAACATTGAACTGTGTCAGTAGAACTAAATTAAGCCAAAGAATTGGGGATATACCCAATACAGAACAAAACTTCAAGGGGCAAAAATGATATTAGAGAAACAAAGTTCATAGACGGTTTTGATCCCACATAGCACTCTCTTGTCACCAAAATAAGGTCCTCAAATTAGAGATGGAAAAAAACCCAAAAGGAGCCCATCAGCAAAACGCTGACTTCCAAGTACACACAAAATATATTCAATCGGATGGCACCTCGACATGATTTGTTTAGTATACTTAAACCACAAGGTAATCATAAGACTGTTCAATCTAGATACACGCAACACAATGATGCATTAGCTTTATTCAAAAATTGAAATGCATGACAATTTTGAGAAACCTATCCCAGAATCAGTTACATTCACATAAGTAGCATAATGACATAATCTCTCAGCAACTTAAAACAAGGCTTGCAAACTAAAGCTTATGATGCTGTCCTAATTCCAATTAATTATCCAACCGTGAAGTTAAATGACAGACACCTCAATCTGAACGAAAAGAAACATTGATAAATCCTTGGCTGAATGCCAGGGCCTTCAGAAAAAATTCAGATATGAAGATCAAGCACTTCCCAATTTCCCATGCTCAATCATAACAAAATGAAGAGCTGACATAACAAACTTCTCCGATGCATGCAGCAAGAAGATGACATTCACCAAGGATAAATGGTGGAGATGAGTATGTGTGTCCTTACATCTATGGAAATTAGAGAGAGACGGCCGGCATGATGACATTTCTCCAATTTTGACATGAATCTCTTGCTTTTGGAAATTTTCTCCGGGGTTACATACAATATTTTCAGATCCCCCTCCCCCTTTTCCAGAGCTTTATAGATAAACTTCTCATCCTCCTTGTTGGTTGTTGATGTTAACATGAAAGCTCGGATACCAAGAGCAGCCAAACCCATTACCTGAAGAAACTACTTGGTAAGATATTTTATCATGTTTGCTTTAGCCAAGAAAGGATTCAATCTACAACCAACCTGATCTTGTATGAGTGACAGCAAAGGACTGACAACCATAGCCACTCCATTTCTAAGGACTGCTGGAAGCTGGTAGCACAGACTCTTACCGCCACCTGCAGCCATGATTACTAAAACGTCTCTTCCACTCATGATTGCATTAATTATCTGTTGGGGAACAAATAAAATAAAGTTCAATAGCTCCTCGTCTATCTAATCTTGTGTCAAAGAACAGAAATTACACGTCCTTGAGTTTATTCACTGAATGTGAAACTATAGTAGGTAATGAGAGCTGGTGTGACCATGTAAGTTCTTGAGAGATTGAAAAAAAATATGTTTTTAACAAAATTTAAGTTTACTAATTAAGATATAATAATAATAATAATTTATTAGCCAGAATTTTCCGCGATGAATTCAAATTGTAGGCTTTTACAATACTATGCATGATGCTCATGAAACAAAAAGAATTTCAGCAATAATAGGCCACGCCCTATGGATCACAAGTTCACAACTGAGGTTGAGCTTCCCTAGGCTCTAGATAGGAAATTATTCAACAAACATGAGTGTGAAGCACAATCCTTTCCACTAAAATTCACACTCACACTTAAGCATTGGGATAATGAATTATTGATACTACACAATATACAGTTCTACCAGCAAAAACATCATACTTCTAAACTAATAACCAGGCAGGAATGCTGCAACAATAATGCCATCTCACCTCTCGCTGATTGGCACGATATGAAGAAATGCCAAACACATTAAACCGCACATCATTAGCTCGTTCATCCCATTCAAATGCCCCGGTCCAGCTCTCCGTAGAAACAGAAGCTCCATCGTCTCCATTTCGAGAAGTTTCGGTCCTTTCCAATATAGCTTTTAGTTCCGATTGCCTCTCGTACAGCTTCTCTTGCTGATCGAGCAATAGCCTTATTTGCTCTGCGAAACACCAGAGAGAGGGAAACAACAAATTAAAAAGAAACATTAAGGGTAAGCAAACAGAGAGGGGGAAATTCAAAATGAAAGTTACCTTGAACATCCTTCAGTTCAATTTCAACACCAAGTAGCTCAGACAAAATGTCCTCGGTTTTTTCCATTTTCCCTCTCTTTCGACGAACGAAGAAGAAGACAAGCTTTTCTGCTAATTTCGTTGGAAGCCAAACCGCTCTGCGTTTTCCAGTGGAAACTGAGGTCAGGAAGATTATTGAAGAACTATGAAATTGGGCCATATTAGACGATTAGTATAGGCCCAATTTTGGCCCATAATTTGTTGGTGAAGGCCCAATTTTAATCAATATGAAGAAAGAGGCTTCATGGAGAGTTCAACCATCGCCCATGGTCATGATGTTAGAGCCCGAACAATAATATTAATCCATTCTTAGGAAATTCGGCATACAAAAAATTGTGTATAGTTAGATCCAACATGCTTTAAACCGTGCTTTGGTGATTTTAACCTTGTATCTGGGTGTTTTCTACATTTCTTTACTTACTGTGTTTAAGAAAAAAAAGTATTTTACAAGACTGTTTCTAGTAGTGTTAGTATTTCACTAATACATCTCATTATTTATTTCGCTCAAAGTCCTACCGGGTTGTGTCTGAAACTATTAACTACATGATGATCCACACTTGCGATTTCACTAGTAGTGTTAGTGTCTCCATATGCAGCCCACATGATCATTTTAATATCACCAATATTTTTTACCAAAACAAACTAGTTTGATTGACGTTAAGTAGTGGATTAGTTTGGTAGATGTCTAGATGCAGTACCTAATAAGTGATAGATCATGTCTAGTGACATTTGAAAAAAAAAACAAACATGTTACATGAAATGGGATGGGTGATGAAACACCAGTCTCCGTATGAGGCCTTTCACCAAATATACTCGAAACCAATATTTTTCGTGACCAAATCTATTCACATGGATATCGCAATTCCTTCGCTACTAAGATGCAATTGTATATTTAAAACGAACCCATGTATGAATTTTGAACAAAATAAAGGCTTTGGTAAGGTAGACAAATTTGAACCAATGCCAGTTTTTGCTTATGGGCAAAGCCACTCCTCTCCATCAATTGTATTGTCTTGTTGTTTCAAATATCAACTGTAATCTGTGTGCAATAAAAGAAAGTAGTGATATCTGCTCAACAGTACAAAAGCAAAGACTTGTCTTTGCATGGAGGAAACCTCACAGTTTGTGTTATGTGGGGATGGATAATTGGATATATCACATGTGGTGAGCTAAGATGCATGCACCTATCTTCTGTTTCATCTATCATCAATAATTTCTAAAAGCTAAAAGTCCCACTCTTCCGGCAGCTCCTGTCTTTATTCATGCTTCTTAGCTTGGGGTGCAACGGCATGGGTCAAGTATTTCAATGTGAGTTAAACTTGACTCGACTCCAGTAGTCGGGTTGTCTTTAGGGCGCTTCAACATTTTAACCCCCCATACTGTTTCTCGACAAATTCTTCTGCTTAACTAGAGAACTCTCAACTAACATGTGACATAATT
The DNA here is from genome assembly GCA_036897195.1 of Plantago coronopus. Classification (NCBI taxonomy): domain Eukaryota; kingdom Viridiplantae; phylum Streptophyta; class Magnoliopsida; order Lamiales; family Plantaginaceae; genus Plantago; species Plantago coronopus. The sequence continues at coordinate 2,206 of JAYMSL010003269.1, read as the reverse complement.
TTGTATCCCTCTTAATGAGTGTTTATCATTGATTTTTTTAATTGATTTTAACATGTTTTTGCCTTAAAGTGGTATAGAATTGATTTTGATAAAAATTTGTAAATGTTTGCTAATTACAAAAAAAAGCCGCCTGGAGTGCCTAAACCAGGAAAAAGCAAGCCTTTGGCTGCATCTCAAAAGCAGCGGTTACCTTTTTTTTCTTTAGAAAAACAAAAACAAAAGTTGTGAAATAAAACACTACAATTCTGTTTTTTTTTTTCTCTAGAAGCAGATAAACACTTTTTTTCCAGTAATGACAAACACTACTTTAAAATCATAGATTCACACATGTTCATCTTTACATCATAAATGAACTAATCTGTTACTATATTTGATATTGTTCGCATGATGTGCACAAATGATTGCCCATAAATTTATTTCATTTGAATAGATGAAGTCATCAGTTGAAGGTACAAAGGGGATAAAGGGAACTAGGAAAGGTGAAATGAGAAATTTATTACTTGTAACAATATTTAGTTGAGACCAATTATGTTATGATGTGTTGAAGTTGAAGCTTTATGTTATGATGGGTTGAAGTTGAAGCTTTTTAGGAAAAGAAAAAGGCGCAGAGAAAGGCAAGGATGTCACTGACTTAACATAACAAAAGCAAGTTAAGCGTGGTGGAGTTTTGTCTAATTATCTTGGCCTGCCTGTAGTCCTGTACTGTACAAAGAACAAAGAGAGAGAAATATCGATTACAAAAATTTGGGAGAGACCACTTATTTGTATACTTTTCAAAAAAATCATATAATGGCATTATAATATGCGATGTTATTAATACAATGTCCAATGTTACTAATATTACTAATATGATAACATTTAGTAACATTGGACATTGTATTAATAACATCACATATTATGATGATATCATGTAATGTTTTTTAAAAGTCCATAAATAAATGGTCTCTCCCAAATTTTTCTCAATATCGATATGATAAAGTTGAATGAATAATAATACTAGTAAATCTAAAAAGCAACTTAAAAGCGGTGGGCCCGGTGATGTCCAGCTGAAAAGCTACTTTTGTCGTATCTGAATATTCGTAAGACTCAGGCAAGTTGAACAGACAGCCGCTGGCGTGTCACGTGTCCTCCATGACAACGCCCACCTTTTTACGACCTCAACTTTCCAACCTCAATTGCATCACGCGTGACGGATTTAGAAAGTTTCCAGGAGTAATAAATAATATTCACAAAGTTGTTCCAAGTTCCAACTTTTTGGAATTTAATTACTAGTGTGACTGATTTATAAATTGTTTTGCCAACACAAACCAAAGCCAGAATTCAAGATTGGTTGGAGCTATTCGTCGCAAGAACAAAAAATCATAGAGTTTTAATATGTGTTAGTTCTACTATAAAGTTTAGGACGGAATTAATCAACATGATGATGAATTAAAGTGTATCAAAGAATTAGACCTCTTTTAAAATTCAATAACAACTATACTCCATGAGAAAATACTACTTCCTCCGCTCCATTTTTTTTTTTTTTGAAAAGGCTAAAAGTTTCATTTCACAAATAATTACAATGTTACAAGTGAAACAAATTCACTGTACGCAATCTGCACCAATTTCTACATCTTCAGTACCTAATTTCCTATCTAAATATAGAGCAAAGGACATTGGAACCATTCTCTTAACCCATGATGTGGCTTAAGTACTCATTTATTTCTTAACCATTTCCAGCTCCATCTCTTGACTTGTTCTGACAGCTCTCGGACTGGGGTCTTTTCACTGTGAAAATGCGCCCGATTTCGCGCCCCCCAGATTACCCGAATCACTCCATGACAAATTGCAGTTGCCACTGCTCTGGACTGAGGTCTACCTACAATTTTTGCCGATTGAATCATCGATAAAACACCCTCTTCTAGCTCGACCTTGAGTCCCGACCAAGCCTCCAGTTGATTCCATAATTCTCTAGCAGTTATACAGGACATGAACAGATGGCATGAGGATTCTACTTCTTTAGCACATAAATAACACAATATGACCACTTCCCTGCTTACTATATGTCGATCTTGGAGGTTCTTTATAGTCGGGATTCTGTCCCGCACCACTCTCCATACCAGTAGCTGAACTTTCAGGGGTGTGTATTTGTTCCACACCACCGAATTCCAATCCAAGTTACCAAGAGGCTCTGTATTTCTCTGACTCTGCTCCGATAAACTCACCT
>JAYMSL010003268.1:0-12711 GCA_036897195.1 Plantago coronopus | reverse complement strand
CATGATCAAGAACTAATATTTCTTAAGTCGTGAATTAAGATTTCTTAAATCTTCTTAGAGCGAGCTCCAAGCTCTCAATTCGAGAGAGCGCGCTCGGAGTGCGATTCGCGGTCCATTCTCGAAGAATTATGTGATCTAGGTTTGGACAGTTATCTGGTTCTTGTAAGAAAACTGGTTTCTGATTCTTCGCTAGTAGTGCAAGGCTATCTTATTTCAGTACCTTCTTATTTCACTTCCTATAATAAGCTAGCATAGAACAATGTTAAGGCCATTGATCATGCATCAAATCAATATCTTGAAATCAGGTTCACACAAGTTCAACACCCCGAATACAACGAAAGTGTAGCAACTGAGAACCCTGTTCGAAATTAACAATGGTTCCAGACAGAAATGCATTCAAAGATTGAGTACGAACAAAACAACGCAATCTTTTTGCTTATTAAGCCATGGTGAATCTTCATCATTAGAGATGAAAATTGCAGAGCACTTGAACAAGACAGTTGTAAGCACAAAGAGAAGTTAAGCAATAAACTATCCATGAATGTAACAATAAGAACATGCATAAAGAAAGATGATGCAATTTCATCTTGAAAGTAGAAACCAGCAAAGAAGTTGGCATTCCGAGACAAGACCACACAAAAAAAAAACCCAACTTTTTCTACTTCCAAGCCAAGAGTTGATCATCATTGAAGGTGAAAACTTCATGGATTCTTTGTTTATAGATAGTTACATCCATCATCACCAAGCATGATAATCTATCTATGCAAAAGCTACTTCTATTCACACACCATTAAAGCACACAAACCACCATAGTCCATACGAAAATTCACGGTAACCCTTGCCCGTTTGGGCGAACCTCAGACGGGTCAACAAGTCCTTCCAACACCACAAGCTCATCCAAAAGCGACGTCTTCTCTTCTTCGAGAGCCTTAACTTCATCTTCAACACCCTGCAACTCTCTCCCCAATGCAAAACTCTCCTCCTCCAGCAGCAAATACTTCCTCCTCAGCGTCCGGTACTCGTTAGCGAAAGCCGAAGAGTCCTGCTGTGGGTCAGGAGTGAGCTGCCGTTGCTGGACCAATGGCGAAACGTCGTTCATGGGGCTGCTTCTTTTGGGGGCCTTTTGCCCCTTGCGAGTGGACGTATCTCCCGGTGGTTTTGCAGACGGCTTCTTCTTCCTGGGCTTGAGCACCAAGGCATCCACTGGTGGAGGCAATTTCTGAGCTTCCATTATATCAAACAGTTGGTGTGCAAAAGGGGGTTACGAAATTCACAAGCAAATTTTCTGGAAACAGAAAACAAATCGATTAGGAATTACTACTAAATTAGACAAGATATATGTATAATGATTGCTCAAGTGTATATACATACAAGTGTAGAAATCCTGCAGCCCGGAGAATTCTTCTCTTCTGGAGTTGAATATGAATTTGAACAATATGATCTGCTATGATTGTATATGAAGGGGGCAATCAGGAATTGAGTATGGATCGGAAGAGAAAGAGGGATCTGGAGAGAAAGGGTTTATCGAGAAACTGTCAAGATTGGGAAGGAAGAAGAAGAAGATTGATTGGTGATGGGGATTTTATCGCCATAGCTGGAAAAAGCACTGTAAAGTCTTCGTGTAGGATTTGAAGTTCAGAATTTTGTTTTCTTTGTCAACTTCAACGAACACAATTTGGGCCTCTCACTCATGTACTTGGCCCAACTCCATTTTCGCGGGAATCATCAAACTTGCATGAGAATAAAAAGTTTTTTTTTTTTTTTTTTTTTTGGGACATGTTTTTCTCTCTTTAGGATGAAGTAGGATGAGGTGCAACCGGGGGACCGGGAGAGGCGTTCGTTCCCCTAAAATTTTAAATTTTTTTATAAGTAATATTTTTGATTTTTCAGGTTCTGGCTCCCACCAAAAGAACATTTAGACCTGTTATTCATGTTTTTTTTTTTTTTTAACCTGATTTACGTATAAGGTTCGTTGTCAATTTCACTCATGGTAGATATACACACAGTCACACAACCGAGATCAAATGAATTAGTTTAACTTGTTTGGAAGAGCAAGTATTATGTTAGATCGTTTATGGTTAAACACGTATTGATTATAAAAAAAAGTATGATGATTTAGAAAAAATAAGAAACTAAGATTTTGGTCAAATCGAATTGGCGAGTAAAATGCTTGTTACGGTGAGCACTTTCCACTATCTATTGAGGGAGATCCATGCATGCATTGAACTGGTTCAAACAATATGTAACAGAATACAAGTAGAACTTACAGATTACTCAACAATTGTCTTCCCCTAGTTCTCAATCCACTCGCAATTTATGAATCCAATTCAAGCCATATCAATACAAACAGATTTGCTAACTGCTACATGTCCCCTATAAACTGTATTACATCTCCAAGCCAACAATACAAACAAATCCTACTGCAAGCAGCTCAAAGTACAACACAGAGGCCAGAGCACAGTACTTAACAACTAGAGGTTGTTGCCTGTTTGCCTTCTATTTTCCTAAGACTCCTTTTGCAGCCTTTCCAAACATGTTGTGAACCTGCATGAAGAATTGGAAATGATGGTTTAAGCGAGTCTGGCGATATGTCAAGCCAAAACGCGGAAGAAATTGGAATTATAGTAAAATAGATAAGTTCTTTTAGCCCTATGGTTTTACCTGCTTTGATGAAAGGCCTATCTTCTCAAGATCAGTTAGCTACAATCACAGAACAAAAATCTTTCAGATGTAAAGTCAAGTGTGTTGTATAACTTTTAAACATGGGACTTTGGTGTACTACTTTGCTTACCGTTTTTAGAGGGCTTGTTTCCCTTAGCTCTACAATATATTCTGCTATCTTCTCTCCAATTCCCTGAGAGAGTAGATAAGTAGAAAAAACACAGTTACGTAACAGCCATTATTGGTTTGAAAAATCAAAGCATTTATATGAGGCAAGTATTTACCTTCAGCTGTAGTAGCTCCTCTCTGGCACATAGAGGCAATATACACATGAGATTAGCTTTCAGTACAATATAATATAAATGAAGTGTGTGACAGTGTGAGTGTGAAAGAATACGATTTGATACTATTTAATGCTCTATGAGTTACCTGTTAGCAGTATTCAGAAATTCAATGTAATCTTGAACAAGAGACACCTGATAAACAATCAATAATATTGGTCAAAGTCGAAAAAAGGAAGACAAATGCATCTATGCCAGACTAGGAGATCAAGAAAGATGTGCATATGTATACCTTGAATTTGTCGAGTGGAGTGCCCAGCTCTCGGAATCTATTTTCTTCATTGCATGCTACCTCTTTGCATTTAGGTGTCTTTGGATCTTGAGTACCCAAGTCTACAGTAATGTTGGAATTGATAGGAGACAGGACTTTTCTAAATGGACTAGAATGTGATTTGATTTTCTCCTCAACTTGTGGTGAGTCATTAGGGTATAAACATTTCTTGTTTGCTGTTTCTCCAGCATCCAACACTGATTGATCTGCCACATACAACATCAACTTACGCACATGAATATCTAGAATCGTTGTTTCAGAGGAAAATCGCTATGAAATGCGACTCGCGACGGATAAGAGTAACATTGGAGTTAAAGAAGTCTATAAATATGGCATACCTCCATCTGCAATACAAGACTTTGCCTCTATATTGGCATCAGCAACAGCAGCCGCAGCAGTAGCAGCAAGGGATTGTGACTAGAGAAATAACATCAATCAAAATGAGCACAAGAACAAAACAACAGCCTTAGTCAAAAAACTCTAGCAGTATGCATGAGATCATTGTGCCTTGAACAATCATATATTCTTCTGACTAAGAGTATGGCATTGAGATATGTGGACTTAAAAACTCACCTCACAACTTTGGTTGGCATGCTCTCGGTCATTAAACAACTTTTTGCCTGCAATGTTTGTTGTTCTGCATATGATACATGACTTTCGTTAAGTTCCCCGTGATGAACTAAATTGTTAACAAGACAAGACAACAGAATCAGTTAAGTTCACCTCTGCTTTGCATTCGAAAAACCTAGATTTCTTGCAGCTTTATTATCACCAACAGAGGCCGGTGCATGCAGCTTTCTAGTTGAGTGAACTGAACCAGGAGTTCTGCCAGTAAATGGGGATTGGTTAATCCCAGTTCTAGGAGCATTTTTCACTTTTCCTTTTGATTCCAGCCATGCTTGGAGTTTAGCATCCATGTCAACTTTCATCTTTGCATGAGAACCATTTGGAGATGGAGATACAAAATTAGAAACATGTCGAGACCTAGCTGCCAAGCTAACTGTATAAACAGATTCTTGGTATTCTCCTGGATTCTGTAACCAACAAAAGCTCGAGTTAGTGAGTAGACCCTTCCAAAAACCAAAGCTCTTATTCATATGCTATTTAGCAAAAACTCAGTACTATACCAAACAAGTAACCATCAAAGCCCGACTCCTTCCCCCAAGAGAATCCTGTAATATGCGCGTCAATTTGCTTTCTCGATAAGGTATCCTGGGCTTCTTGTTATTTAGTGCATAGATAACATTTGATAATGCAAAGAGAGACTGGTTTATCTTGGCACTCTCTTGGAGTCGAATTCCTTCATTGCAAGTTCTCCTGTTGTCTTCATTTCCTAATTAATTCAAAATAAAAGTAACCTTTATAAACTGTTCTAAGCTAGTATACAACAGTTCAAATTTAAAACTCTTTAGAAGTATTCAAAACCTGCTAAATCAATGAGGTTAAGCTTCCCCGTAACTATGCTGTCAGCACTATCATGCGAAGGCGTAGAAATGCAAATTGAAAGCACCGCGTGGCTTCGGCTTGAGACGTCATTTAGGCCCGTGTGTGCAACTTTTCTTCTGTGAAATGCACAAGAGAAAATCTCTTGGAATACAGACGGTGAGTTCACTTCAACTTCAGCCAATCCCTTCAAGTGTATCATTTCCTCTTTGTCACTCCAGACCAAGACTTCCTTTTCTTTAGGTTCTAACAGATCATAGCATTTATCCAGATATATCTCATAGTACGATATACTAACACGGCTCCCAGTACACTTGCACAGAGACAATATGTTTGACATGGCAAGTGGTATTAGTCCAGGTAGCTCACCATTCCCCTGCATTATCGTTTTTCAGAATCGGTATGCAGATTACGAGCAACCCAATATAGGCCTTTTAGTAAACTTATAAATTATCATTTCTTATCAAACTAATGTATCGGATAAAATCAATCAGACTAACAACTAGTAAGATCACTTTTCAATCGAATTTCTCAGCTGAATGTCATACAAAAAACATGTTTCTCTACAAATTTTTACCTATTCTACAACTTTGAAAAACTACACAAAAATGGTTCAAGTATTGTGCAAAAAGAATACCTGCATTGTGTAAGTCTTTCCGCTTCCAGTGGCACCGTAAGCGAAAATGGTAGCATTGTTGCCCTCGAATACCCCTGGAATCAGCGGCCTTACTTCTCTTTCGAAAATCTTGCTCACATTGTTATCTTCTAGCTCATAAAAAGCATCCAGTTTGTAACATTCGTTTCGACTACAACAAACAAACAAACAAGACGAACATGAGGAGTCCAAATCATTTCATTTCCAAACCACTATTAAACAAACACAAGAACCAAATTTCTTTAAAAAAAAAAAATCAGCAGACAACAATCATTTCCCTTTTCTTGAACAACTGACCTAGTTTCCTGATCTTTGAGAAAGACCGTAACCTCATCAGCAGAAAATTCCGACTCTTGATCCAAAGAAGAGATGCATGATTTAGGTTTCTGTCCATTTCTTGAAGAAAATTCCTGGGGAAGAAACGGTCGAACCCTGACAACCACTCTCACTTTCGAAATTGAACCTGGTTGGTGTCGATTTTTCGCAGGAGTGGAGATGTTCTCCGCAGGAGCTGTCGACATGATCGAAGAATTACCTTGGTTTGCCATGGAATCAGAGAATTTTTACTTTTAACGCACTGAATTCTGGTGTTGTTGAACAAAGTGAAGATAGCAGAGTATTTTTTTACTTTACCGTTTTATTTAAACGTTTGAAATGTTAACTTTAGCGGTTTGAACATTTAAATTCAGATCTGGACATTGGATACCCCTCTCAGTTATGGAAAATGGATAATAATCGTATATATGGCCCAAATTTGCTTCCTTCTGGGTCCCTAGGGACTAGGGTAGTTGGATGAATGGGACAAACCTTGTGGGAATTATAAATAAAATAAACAAATCGAGATACGATCGGGTTCGGTTTCTGTTGTCGTAGCATCCTCTTATAAGACGATTTAAGTTATTTGAACAAGATAAAGTAGTGTTACTGAAAAGTAAGCTTGAGGTTTCTATTGTCGTTGTGTTAGCATCCTCATTATGAGACGGTTTATCTTGTTTGAACAAGATAAAGTAGTGTTGCTGAAACAAGTAAGTTTGACTAACAAGTAACACATGGTTAATTAGCTGATTAGTTCTGAAATTAATGCGAATCTAAAATATGTCAACGAAGTGAACTGAGCTGGCGTAACTTAAATAGTGTCTCATGAAATGACATTCACAAAGTTGGTTACATGAGATCAAAGGTCTAGTTATGCATTTATTATGATGAATATAATGAAGGTGTTAACATAACAACGACTGGTTGTGCGCATATGAAGTTTGGCTTATCGTGAATATCACAACGAATTCTCACATTTTCATGTCATTAGTCATGTCTTCAACAAGTATGTCCACTATACGATGAGGATGATAGATTGTAAATGAGTAACTGCGAGCACCAAGCGTTTGCTTCTAAACAAGATATTGCCATCAAACAACGCTTTAAGGAGTTTGCCATTAGATCAGGAAGTTACATTGATTCGATACATACAAAATTCACATGGGAACTGGGAAGTTAGGCTCTGGTCAATTCGTGTGAAAACCTCTGAACGAAACTAAACTGTATTGAATTGAATGTACCTGAACTGAACTGATTTAAATTATAAATTTCAACTACGCAAATCTGAACTGAACTGGACAGAACAAACCAAATTTAAAGTGAACCGAACGTAGCATTATCTAACTCATTTTACAGAAAATGGCAACTACACTTCACGAATATCCCATCATTGTCAAAGTTTCGATGGTCACGTGACAACATATTGTATACTTTTACAACGCGCTTAAAAAAGAAAAACTTTTATCAAAATTCACCGTATATTATATATATTCGTACTTTTTTTTACAATATTCGCTATATATGAAAGTAATTTTACATTTATTATTCTCTAGTCTCTTCTACAATCTCCAAAAGCTTATATATAGACTTCCTCCACCCCAGAACTCCCTCAGTAATTACTAACATTCCCTCCCCAATTAGTAATTACATCGCTTCAATAAATTGTCACAATAAATATTAGGTTTTCTAAAAAAAGAATAATCTGGGCCGTTGATTACTTTTGGGTGGGCAAATAGTCCATTATAACCCGGGAAATATCATTTCCAGCCAAAATTGATGCACATAAAATGTGCCGTTTGAGGTTCAAACATTTGCCCCTAACGGACACGTTCCTACCGTCAACCGCCGTCACAAGAATCTGCTTCGCGACTTAACGGCACCGTCACAACCCTTCCCTAAGTATTCGTTACATACGAAAAGATATAAAACTATTTTTTTTTTATTTCTTTCGTTTCTCTCTCACGTTCAACGGCAAGGTTTCTCTGTAAATTTTCTTCGAAAGACTTTCCCTTTTCAGCCTTTTTAACCTATTGTTATCAGGGTTGATCGGATGAGGTGATGCCTCAGCTGTAAGGTTCGTTTCTTGTTTTATTTTTTTTCCATTTTAATCGAATTTAAGTGTTTATGTGTTTATATTTTGGGTAACTAGCTTGGTTATATTGATTTCATTTTCTTACGTTTGATTGAATCGTTACTGTTTTGTGGGGTTTCTTGATTTGGGTTGGTATGTGAGATCTGGAATCTGCTACTTTGTGTTTTGCCTTTTTGTTGAAGATTAGTTTCGGAAGTTTCGGTTTTTGTGTAAAAGTTGAGAATTTGTGGTTGATTTGCAGTTTAGTGGAATTGAATTACGTTGTGAGTGAATTGGTCGAATTCGATGGCGGTAGTGAAATCAGACGAGTTTTGCCTGGAGAACACGCAAGTGGTGGGTGCATCAAGCTCATCTGTTTCTGATAACAGCAGCACTGCTGTATTTAAGTCGCCCGGGATTACTAGCCCAACTGTTTCATCGCCGGGTCAGAGGTATGCTTTGTTCTTGTGGTGGCGTTGTTGTTTTGGGATCAGTAAATGTATGGACTTGATTGTTTATCGTTGGCAGCTGTGTTTCTAGTTTTGGTATCTTGTTCCTTGTTAAGTTATATCATTTCATTTGGCTATACACATTGTGACTGCATTTAATTTCAGATAGATAGTGGCTTGGATTTGATCATATTTGATGGTAGCTGAGTGTTGTAACTAGTTATTTCTCCACTTACTGTATCTAAGGAACTTTAGTTTGCACCGATTATGTATATTATGACGAAGTTTGTGTTTTGTTTACGGTTAGTTGAAGAATATCAGAATTTTTCTTCTGTGACATGTGCTGTTGTTACTTGGAAGTGGGTTTCTGCAGTAGATTGGCTAGTCTCATGGAATGTCACTTCTACCATTTTCTATTGAGTTGTGTTAGTGGAGTTTTTCTCAGTTCTTGAAGCTAGGAAGTGCTTTTAGAGTTTGAATGTCTAATTTTTCTGAATACATCATAGTAGCGCTGTGAGAATTTTTTGAATATGATCTGATCTAATAGCACCAATTCATCAGGAGAACAACTGGTCCAATTAGAAGGGCAAAGGGAGGTTGGACTCCACAGGAGGTAAGACCCATCCAGGAAGTACTTAATTTCGAATGCTCTATAAATGATTTCCTAAGCAAGATTAATATAATAACAGAGAAGATATAGTTTTATTTCTATTTTGTTATCTTCTACTCCTCTGTAGCTAATGAGGGCTTGGTGTTTTTTCCCTTAGGATGAGACGCTACAAGTAGCTGTTCAAGCTTTTGGAGGGAAGTGTTGGAAGAAAATAGGTATTATTTTCTAAAATTTTCTTTCATACAAATAGCTGTTTAAATCTTGAGGCCAACTTTTTTCTAGTTCTGTATTAGAGCCATTACTGCAAAATCTTTATGTGCGAGCATTAGTCATGATTTGCCTATATCAGAAGTTATAGAATCTTTTGAAAATGTGTACTAGTACCTATGCTTGTTTTAATGAATGAATTTAGCCTATTTTAATGTGTGAATTTAGCCTATCTTTTGGCATTTATTTTACCTACCCCGGCATCTGCTGCTACCTGAACTGCCTGAAGTATGGGATTGCTAATATAACATTTATATGCATGCAGCCGAATGCTTTGAACATAGAACCGAAGTGCAGTGCTTGCACCGATGGCAGAAGGTTCTTAACCCAGAACTTGTTAAAGGCCCCTGGTCGCAGGAGGTTGGTTGCTATAATCCCTCTCTGCATACTGATAATTGGAATAGCTGAGATGTTTTATCATGTCTATTTAAGTTTTTATTTTGCTGTCATAATATTTACACTCTATGTACAGGAGGATGATAAAATCATAGAGCTCGTGGGTAAATATGGAGCCACAAAATGGTCTGTCATAGCAAAGTCATTACCTGGCCGAATTGGGAAACAGTGCAGAGAAAGGTAACACCTTAAGTAAATTGTATTTCCATTATTGTATCAACAAACTGTCGCGCTAAGTGAAACTTAATAATGGTTTTGATTCACCATTTAGTATTTGAAGTGGTATATGTATGGTTTGTGAAGTGCTGAGTTAGAACTTAGAACAGTGGATGTGTATATATTAGTTAGATTGTTTCTCAAATTATGTCTCCCCTCTTACATATTAGTGTAGTGGTATCTCATAAATGGGTGCTGAAGTCATATAAGTGAGTAAAAGAATGCGTCTTTGAATACCTCAGGTGGCACAATCATTTGAACCCAGATATTAAGAAGGATTCATGGAGTAAGGAGGAGGAGGTTACTCTGCTTCATGCTCATCGAAAATACGGGAATAAATGGGCTGAATTAGCTAAACTTCTACCTGGAAGGTACCATTCTTTTGCTTCTGCAAAACTTCTGACGTAGGAATTTTAACTCTTGTTGGGGTCATGTTTTCTGTGTTTGTAGGACATCTTGTTTATGTTTAGTGTCTCTATAATATGTTGAAATTTTAACAAGACATTGTGGCATTCTGGTCCTGTCTTCTTGCTCAGGCAGTTTCTTTCTTCTAGAATGCAAGTATAATGAAAGTTGAATAATAGATGTTCCTTTTTGGAATTAGTGGTTCGACCGTGTGTTCCTTTTTAATAGATGTTTTCTGTGATTGTAGGATATCCTGTTTTATGTTTAGTGTCTCTGTGATACGTTGAAATGGTAACAAGACATTGTGGCATGTTGGTCCTGTCTTCTTCTTGCTCAGCCGGTTTCTTTTTTCCAGAATGCAAGTATAATGAAAGCACGACTAGTTGTAGCCTGTTAGAAATTCCATTATAACTTAATTAATTTTGCCACGTCTTCACACAAGTTTTTTTTTATGCATTGGCTGACCAAAGTTGCATATTGTCTCTTATTGCAAGCAGCAGTTGTTATGCTGGAGTATTTAACTAGCTACTTATTGCAGGACTGATAATGCAATCAAGAATCACTGGAATAGCTCCCTAAAGAAGAAGTTAGATGTCTTTCACGCAACAGGGACCCTTCCAGTTTCTAAAGTTGTATCTCAAAATGGTTCAAGGGACATCAAGAGAACGAATCAAAGTGGACAAACCCATCTTGGTTCAACTCAGGGAACAAATTCAGCTTTCTTAACTTCACCTGAAAATTCTGGCACATGTAAAGTTTCTGAGGGCACTAGATATGGCACAAGGCCAGCTGAAGGCGAAACTTCCCATTTTGAAGCTGAGAGATCTGAAATGCACGGTGCAGCTGATCATTACCGCATACTTGGAGTATCATCACCACCTTATAACATTCCGGTTTATGGAACCCTGTGTTATGAGCCTCCACGTTTGAACAACCGCAGTCAGCTAAATTCTGATCCTGGAAATATTTCACAGGTCCAGTCAGCGTCAGACATGTGCTCTGCAATTTCCCCGGAAGTTCTCTTTACCCCACCAAGTGTAAAAAGCAGAAGTTTCTCTGGTGCTCAATCTCCGGAATCCATATTGCGAATAGCTGCAAAAAGCTTTCCAAATACACCATCAATACTGAGAAAAAGGAGGTTGGGGGGAGAGCATAAAGAAACAATAGTATCCAAAATCGAGCATACTGATACAAATAATTCTGAAGAAACCAGGGGGCAAACTGGTAGTTTATGTGCAGATCCTACATTGGATGATGAGCTTGCCTCAGGAAGCAACGGTTCCTTTAATACTTCTCCTCCTTACCGGCTAAAATTCAAGAGGACTTCTTTCTCTAAATCTGTTGAGAAGCAGCTTGATTTTTCTGTGAACACCGAAGTTGAACTCTGCGACAGTAATTCAAAATCTGGAGAATCAGAAGTTAGGGAAGCTCCTGTACCAAAGACAATTGTCTACAAACGCCAAAGGCGGGGCTAACTATGTTAGGTACGCTTCTTCCATAGCATGATTTTATACAACCAACCTACGCTCTTCAGTGTGTTGTGTGTACTTAATGTTCATTATATTAGGACACCACCGATCACTTGTATTCACAGATCGATCGTGGTAATACTCTTCAGTGTATTCACAGATTGATCGTGTTAATACTATTACTACTACTAGTTATGGACAATCATTCCTACTTTCCGTTAATTCTCATAATTTCGCATTCTTGACGAAGGTTTTCTTGCATGGTTGACTTGTGAATCTATATTTACCACCTATACCTTTTGCTCTTTTCAGTGGACCAGTTTATATCTGATTAAAGATGGGATGGGAGAATATACGAAAAGGCTGGACTCAGGAGACGTGTTAAATTGATTAAAGATTGGAGAATATACAACGGTTGGACTCAGGAGACGTGTGGACATACTACATAAACCTCGGTAGTCAGGTTATCAGCGTCAACGAAACTGTACAGGCCATGCAAGGCTCTGTTTTGGTGCACACCTGATAGTTATTTATTTCCCCTCAGCATATTTATCTCATTTGATCTGTATAATAACTTAAGATAGACTAGCTAGCTCTTATACTGTGGCTGACTGACTGGCTGTCACCTGTTAATATCTGACCTCTTTGTTTTCTCTTAGTACTTGGTAGTTTCGATTACAATAAAGCCTTTCGTCTTTATTTTCTTTTTCCCATTTGGGGTTAAGCTTGAAACCGCCTGGTTGTAGAGTTACATAAACAATTCTGTGCACGAAATTATGCACACAAGCTTCCTATTTGAAGTTAATGAAATTTATCGGCACTCTTTTTAGGCATATCTTGCACATGTCGTTTATCATGTACCTGAATCTATCGATGCTGTGCAATCCTTATGTTACACGAACAATACAGGTCTTCGTTTTTCAAATCAGTATGCTTCATGCTTCTGTGCTTCTGTCAGAGTTATAACTTATATTGCTGTTTTATTTCACGTCTTGCTGAGTTCTGATAGCTTAGATCTGGTTATTTGGACATTAACTCACAACTCACAAGTTGAGTGGTGATCTATGTTTTGAAAACCGGTGGTTCGACCCGGGTCGACCCGGGCCGACCACGAACCGGAGGCCTACCGGTCCCGAAGGTCC
>JAYMSL010003267.1:0-12711 GCA_036897195.1 Plantago coronopus | reverse complement strand
AGTGTGATCTGAACGAATCTGAATTGAACTGAACTGAATTGAATTAAATTGAATGAGTCTGAAATGAACTGAATTGAATGAGTCTGAACTGAACTAAACTGGACTGATCTGAACTTAAGTTGAAAAGAACAGAGCCTAAGTTATAAAGTAAAACTCATGTCTCATATAGTACTTGGTCTCTGTTCTTTTTAGCTGAGAATTTCCGAATTGAACTAAACTTAACTTAATGAATCTAAAGTGAAGTACAAATTTGAACTAATGAAATCTGAATGGATTTGAACTGAACTAATAGATCTGAACTTAAGTTGAAAAGAACAGAGCCTTAACATAAAAACTCTCAGGTGATTACCAAGTAAACCCCAGACATTTAACGGAAAACCCCCAGACAGTTTTTTAAAAAGAATACACCCAGACACTTAACAGAAAAACTCCAAGGTGATTACCAAAATAAACCTCAGACACTTAACAGATAAACCCCAGACTGTTTTGAAATAAGATTAAAATATATTTTGAATTATAAATTAAAAACAAGACACTTAACATTAAAAACCCCAGGTAAACCCCAGCCGTGAAATTCGGAAATTTGCATGTGATGAGTTTTAGTCCTCCATGGAGTTAAGTGGGCTAATAAACCCGTAACGAACTGAGGCGTGATCCCAAATTGAGGCCCGGCCCAACAACTGATCCAGTGAATCAATCCCACACAAAACCGAAAAGAAAAGAAAGGAAAACCGATCGAAATCTGAGTTTGAAATACATCAATTTCAATACAACTCCCCCAAACCCTAGGGTTCTTCTTCCTTCCTTGTTCTCAACTTCAATCCTCTACCACAAAACATTCGCTTTTGCAAGATGGATTTCGGAAGGAAAAGAGCTAGACAAGATTCCTCTTTCACTGGGAATAATGGCTCTTTCAAGAAATCCAGGGAAGGTTAGTATTTCTCGCTCCCCCATTTTTCTCTTTTTTTTGGGTCTTTTCTCAATTTGATTCGATTCTGTGGGTTTGAACTTAGGCTGTGTCTCGGAGCTTTAGTATCAACTGAAGAACTAATCATACTTTTATGTGAATTTAATCATTTATGTGGGTTGGTTTTACTAATTATGTTGACAAGGAGATTATTGAAGATGAATAAGGTTGTTACTTGTAACTGAAGTAAAGAAATCAACTTTCTGGTACAGAAATGGACTCACATACAACTGGTGTAGGAAGCAAATCAAAGCCGTGCACGAAGTTTTTCAGGTTCTAATCTTTAATCTATGGAAAATAAGCCTTGTGTGTGTGTGTGTCAATTGTATCCTAGTGATAACAG
The DNA here is from genome assembly GCA_036897195.1 of Plantago coronopus. Lineage (NCBI taxonomy): Eukaryota > Viridiplantae > Streptophyta > Magnoliopsida > Lamiales > Plantaginaceae > Plantago > Plantago coronopus. The sequence continues at coordinate 11,401 of JAYMSL010003267.1, read as the reverse complement.
TAGATTTAGATTACGATTTATGTGAACCATTTGTTAATAGAAGTTGGAGCTTGGTGCTCTTAGTTCTATACTAGTCACACCATCTATGCTTTGTTAACAAATTGATTGAGCCGTTGAAGCATAGGAAATCTCTGTAACATGACTCGGAACAGCATTGTATGTTAAAGGAAACAACCAGAAATTATGCAGGTCAATGATAATATTGAAAACTATGTGATATAACATGCAATGCACTACTCTGGGTTTGTACGTAAAGATCGAGGGAAGTGGCTTGGTACTTGGTAGCCTTGGTAGCCTTGGTTAAATATTAGGTCTTATTAATGGGGTTGACAAGAAACTGAAGATGTTAAAGAGGGTAGCTTTGAGATCTATGAACTCAGTAGTGATATCTCGATGTCATGATATTTCTGGAACTTGATTAATTAGAAGTGAATGGTGAGATTATAGTTATTTTATTTCTTCTTTGATACTATTGCATTTTCTACACTTGTATTCTAGCTTATCTATGATTGAAATATAGACCGAGTTGTTTTTTTCATTAAATTTGTACTTGTGATTTATACCAACTAATAATATGGCATATACAAGTTTTAAAATGCACAAGCAGTTCTTTTTTCTTTTTTTTTTGTGCGATAAATCCTTGCTATTGTGTGCAAATGGAATGACCCTGGAGACTGTTTTTATGGAATAATTGTTCACATAATAGAAAAAAATGCACCAGTCGTGAATGAACATGAGAAGGCAGAATTAAAAAACCGATAGTGATCGTACACCATTTTGCATGATGAGAAACAACTCCAATGCCTAATCAAATCAATCATTTTCTTGCGTAGTTAGTTTCTGATTTTCTGTTACATCCGTTTCCTCATTTTTGTCGTTATCATGATTCAGCACATCGGGATGCTCGTTTGGTGATACATGTCATTTCCTGCATTACTTCCCTGGATACACCGCTCATACTCAACTAGCTAAGTTGGGAGGAAATTCAGCTGTTTCTTCGGGGAGGGATGCACCCTTCAATGACGGTCCTGCCCCACCCATGAAAACAAAGATGTGCAACAATCTTAGTACCCCCGAAGGATGTAGATTTGGTGACAAATGTCGTTTTGCCCATAGTGAAATGGAGCTTGGCCATTCGGCTGCTCCGAGGTATGAAGATTCTCGGTCAATGAACCCATATGATGGGCCTCCCCAACGCTTTGGGCAATCTACACATGGGTTATCTGCTGGGAACTTTGGCTTATCATCAACCGCCAAAATCAGCATAGATGGCTCTTATGCTGGAGCTGTTATTGGAAAAAATGGCATAAATTCGAAGCAGATCTGTAGACAGACTGGGGTTAAGCTTTCTATAAGAGACCATGAGACAGATCCTAATCAAAAGAATATTGAGCTTGAAGGCACGTTTGATCAGATCAAGGATGCTAGTTCAATGGTGCGGGAGTTAATCATGAATATTAGTAATGCACCTACTAGCCGGGGTGAAAAGCCAAGGGGTTCATATGCCCATCAGGGTCCTCCACTAAGCCATTACAAGAAGAAGCTATGTGAAAAATTTCCCAAGGGATTGTGCACTTTTGGGGACAGGTGTAATTTCGCTCATTCTGCCAGCGAATTGAGGAACTAATTGGCTTGAGCTCTCCTGTGAACCCTAGAGATCACGTCAGATACCTTACTTTGTAGAAAATAGAAGAAATTCTGTTCTCTACAAGATTGTTAGACCTCAAGTTGTTGCCTTTAACTGGCTTTCTTCTTCTTTACCCCAACTTTCTTTTTCCGGGTCTTTTTGTGTGTACTGGATGAGCTTGAATTAGACAGAAGATAATCGTTGTTCTTGTGATTTTTTAGTGAGGACAAATATTTTGCCAATATAATAGCTGTAATTGACTCATTGTTATTCTGTGTTAGATTAAGAATTAATCATGCAGACATTGGTTTTGGCACTCTGATATAATTTCTATATTTCTATCTGTAAATAGAGCTTCGAACGGAGTGATCAACTGGTACATTAGTTTCATACGTAACATTTGAATTGGCTGCAGTGTAACCATAGGAGTACTTGAATCTCTGATACATGCTGTAAATCGGACAGAATAATGAATGGTGTATGTAACATGATGTTAACGCCAAAGTTACAAATGTCAAGGGGGTCTAATCGAGTTGATGCTGAATTCGTAGCCCAAGTAAAGATTCAAGAGATATTGTACAATATCTTATTCTTGTTGAACCCAGTTTGCACCATTACTCATGTGAAATACACGGGGTTTACGCAAAGGAAAAGTTTCTTTCCAATCAGGGTGGCGGATCAAGTAGTCCCACATCCTGTCCATGCAAATTTAACATGTAAGGAAAAAGGGGAGGCGTATCGAAATATAGTAAGATGCACCGTGTTAAAAAAAGAAGTCTTCACAGGTTAATCCAGGGCCAGCATTACAATGCATGTTAATGCATGAACGTTGTTCTGAAGAAAAGAAGAAAACTTCTGGTAACAAACGATTTTGGATTACTCAGTGCAAGTGCAGAGGGACTATATTGGTTTGACAAGGATGATGCAATTAAATTTTAAAAAAAAAACTAGTGCAGCTCAGACATAGGTAGTATGTGATACCTTCGCTGATTGTCAACAAAATCAGCATTTTCAGCATGAGGTGAAGTCGAGCATGTCTGGAGGATTTCACTGTCAGAAAGATCCTGCAGTTTCGACGCAAAGTATGATTGCTTCATCGTCCTGTAAAGAGAAATGTCATTAAATGAACGTAGCTAGTATATACATTTTAATAAACTCAATTCTTTTCTGCTTTCAGAAGCTGTGCATCCAGTTCACCAACAAATAAAGCTGCACATTGAGATGTACGGAATCACACCAAACACACGATTTCCACTCTTGCATAGTAAAGATATATGTCTAGGATCTAATTTTACCAAGAGCATGGAGCAATAACAAAACGGTTGGTGGATGTGTCGTATGTCTCTAGCAATCTGCCTGTCCAATTAGGATCTTCATAGGCCGAGGTTACTCGAATTCTTCGCACAACTTCATCAGGGCATCTTGAACTTCTATCAAAGCTGGCTGGGCTGAATGATCCAGTTGAGGTATCTACCTGAAACAAGAATGGCGAATGAAATTAGTTGGTGACAGAGAAAGACAAGTTATTATAACTGGAGTATTAAGGTTCTGAAGAGAAAAACAAGCACATAGATTAAATAGCACCTGGGAACAATACAAAAGATGTAAATTAAAGAAATTACATCACCTAGATAATAAAGTCCAGATGGAGCAATTTTTGGTACGTCATATCTAGAATCCATATTCTAAAGAGTACCCTTGTTTAATATCACAACCTATTGTTTATTTTTGCACCCGTATATCTGAGTTCAGAGAATCCATCAATGTATATCAACGACCATTTCCACCATCAGGCAAGGATTCAGTGTGATGATACATAGTCCACACAACTATCTATCTGCACAAGATCAGTTATGGCTGTCAACCCCAAGGTCTAAAACAACAGGACTGTTTGGCAGTCTACAAGGAAGGTGCGAATCTTGACTTTACTCACAGGGGACCTAAACCTAAGGATGCCTAATTTCACCTTGATATTTAGTGTCATGCTCTTCATAACAGCTATTGAACAGCAGACATAGTGGCTGATATCGATCAAAGCATTACGGAGAGGCACAGAGCACTACGGGCTCTTTGTAGGTTGCTATTTAGCAATGCGGCTGGAGTGCCTGTAGAAGGTCATGGATCCAAGCGGGCTGGTGCTGCCGCTTTATAAAAAAGAACCTTGCCTCTATAGGCTTGATTCACCCATGAATAAAGCTAGAAAAAGTAAGCACAACATTTATAATTTCTTGCATTCACACATGAAGCAGCCGCTACTGCTCTCTTCCATCCTATCCACTCTCTTCCGTTCCTTCCCAGCTTCCGGCAGTGCCAGGAAAAGTAGCGGTAGAAGAAGACTCCGAAGAAGAAGAGATCAACAAGCTTAGTAGTGATGAAAGGGGGAAAATCCTTAATTTGGTATTTTATGTTTTAAACACGTGCCAGCTTGGTAATTTAAATTTTTCATGCAACTTTTGGTACAGAAAATGATTAAGAGATTCCTCCATGATAATTCGACAACCCAATCGGCACATCAATGTTACACCCTAGACAAAATGACAAAAGAGGATAAACAGTCAAAATCTCACGCTCAATTATCACTGATATGGCTATTTCCCCCTCAATTAGTGCAAAGTGCAAACTATCACCCTTACATAGGAATTCTGGGGCCAATTAGTTATAGTTTTCCCTACTTTCAAAATCTTGGTTTATTGTTTCTTTCCCCAGGTCTAGTGAATTTCCTTGGATTTTGCATCTTTAGTAATTTCTCAGGATTCTGAGTCTTTATGATGCATAATTTTACAGCTTATAATTCGCTGAATCAGCACATACAATCTCCCATTTTGCCTTGAGACAGAAGCGATTTGTAGTATAATAACAAACTTATATACTATATTTTCTTTGAGATGTTCAGTGCCTTGAGTTTCAAACTTTAGAGGACAATCACTCACAAATCACAACCTAAGATCATCAGAAACGTGCAATTTTTGAAAGAAGAAACTCTGGATTGAAACTCACCACAAATCCATGGAAAATGGGATATGCATTTCCTTGAGAATCCCATTTCGTGTTATGCCCAAGAACATGCATAGTTTGAATCTGAAACTTCTCACTCCTATTCCTGAGGCAACTGATTATCTTGGCACACAAAGAATACGAGTATCCTTCCAGTTCAGTAATACTTTCTGAAGAAAGGTATGAAGAATGCTGCAAATATATAAAAAATAGTTGTCTAAGAAGATAAATTTGTGGACTGTGGTACGATTAATAATTAATAAAGCAAAATCAAAGTAAGAGATAGGCCAGACTTCAGACGAGACATCATCAAAGCCACCAATCATATGCACCTGCACAGAACGACTTTGAACAAGTTAGATTTCATAACCGGATCAAAAAGTCCAAACAAAAAACTTACAGTAGCAGAACGATATTCGTACATCTAGCATAGTGTCAGAATCATGATCAGCAATTAAACTCAGCATTTGACTAAGTCCGCCATTGACAATCTTTGGGAAATCCAAATGAGCAACAGATATCCTGCAATCAGGTATGGACAAGATACGTGAAAAATCAAGGCCGCTAAGTATAAATTCCATGAGTTCCCAGTATTTAGGACTTACATTCCACTTCTGCAATTTCGTATGGCAATACCAACACACGTTGTTGCCTCATCAGTACCGACTAGCTTGAACAAGGAAATGTGTAATTTGTGATAGGATTAGCAAATCAATACTAAATTTCCGTGTATCAAAGGTTGAATTTGGTTACACACCCCCCCTTAACAGGTCATCCTAAGAGTTTGAATTTGAAACGTAACGGATAACAGGTCATCCTAAGAGTTTGAATTTGGTTGCATTTGAAACCTAACGGACAACGAAAAGTAACAGATATTATAAAGATTTTTTATTTCCCCAGCACGTGGCATATTGTACAACGAGTCAATGACAACTCACATGTGGGCTAACATTAAGACTTCCATGTTCACTGTAGAAAAACATAAAGACTAAGCCAGCCCACCGATATTATCTTGGGGACTGATTGAGATGGCAAGTTGGAATTCAATCCTTGTCTTAAGGCCTTGTGAAGGGAAGAGGGTTTACCAAGTTTTTATTTCAATTATTATTCATATGAGACAGACTTCAGATCATTTGATTTTTTCATGAAACAAGTAACTTCATTGGAAGAAAAACGGCAAGCAGCATGTGCAAGATGTAAATATATGACAGGAAGATTCAAAATTGATAGCTTTTGAATTAGCTACTTCAATGGCCATAACATGACATGCAGTCCCATTAATGAAATCTTGAGACTCAGAACAATAACAAAATGAGAGGAGCTCGGACTGGACAACAGGTCTAGTTATGTTCACCAGGATGTACGCCTGAGGTCACCATTGTACAAATTATGATCTATATGCATTGGTCAATAAAATGGATGGCTAAAGCAACATTTTGTGGCAACATGTCAAAGCCAACAGACAATGTATTTGGAACATTGTACTTAAAGTAGGAAATAGAGATAGACATTTAAACTTACATTTACTAGTTCAGGTTTGACAGTTGCAAATTCCCTTTGAAAAACGTAGACTAGTTTATTATCCTCCGGCCTTTCTGAATTAGATACTTGAGAAGTCAAAATCTTCCTCTCCTGGATCGATTTCAAGGAGTTTGAGGTGGACACCAACACTGGATGCTCCATCAAGGCAATCAAAGTATCTAAACCCTGCTTAGATGTAAAAGGCTGAAAGTTAATAACAAAGGATGACAATAGAAGCACAAATCCAATTTAAGTTCCCAGTGAAATGGAAGATGCTATTTTCCCTGGGGGGATAGTGCCAATTGTTTATGTACAGTTATTGCTACTATTGACTTCAAATGGGATCCAAAATAAATCCAAGATAGTTGAAGGCAGCCAGACCCAAAAACACTAGAGTCTGGTAGGTACAGAAATCTATTTTTTTTTTAAATAAAATAATAACTCATAACACAGCAAATGAGGGAGTACTGTGCAACTATAAATGGTCAACATTTAAAGACTGGAGCGTCCAGCAACCAACTCATTGGACATAGGAGGTCATGGCAAAATCACAATACCTACATGGAAAGGGCAAGAACTGGCCATCTTGGCTCCTTCGCACCACTATGTTTTTAACCAATATTCCAATGGCAGAGCATAAGTTAAGCTATATATTTCCAAGCACAACAGCTCTAGCAAAACAGAGTGGCCCAGTGTCATTTTAGCTGGCTACTGACAAATCTGTAAGGATTTATCTCCTCGGCTACACACTGTTTACAAGCAACAAGTAATTGCGAGCTTTTTATCAGTAGCAAACTGCAAAAGTAACTCTACTCTCTGATATGAGATAATTACCCAAGCGGCCTAGCATACCATCTCTCCATTACAGTTCCCAATAGAATTATGTGGCTTAGGTGCTAACTTGCTCTCGTTTTATATTCCCTATCGTCACCGCTCTTTTCTCCTACCTGGGATTATATTTGGCGTACGCATTGTGTACCTGGTATATGCGTGATTCAGATCATACCCTGTATAGAATCTAAGGAATGGACCATGTGAGAAATGATATGTTGCTATATAAAATGACCTTCGTAGAGGATTTTTCCAAGATAACCTTGGTCTGAGTAAACATTCAACTCACACATGACGCTCTCTAACAAATTCGGTAAGGCCTTCAGGCACTACAATTTGCCAGATTCTTCCCAGTTCAGTTTCTTGGGAATTACTCCAGTGACCTGAAGCTTCCCTAACACAATCTTATAACTCAATCTTACAGTGTCTAACGGAATTCAGCAAATGAGGAACAGATTGACCATTTTTGTAACACATTTATTATGCTGATGAAAATCTAATTTTTGCATTTCAGAGACGATTGGTGAACGAGTCTAAGCTATAAACATTGTAAACCATTTGATATCTACCTGAGAAGATAACAAACTATTACACAAAACCCAACAAAAAAGGAAAAAGAAATTGTGGAAAGAGAAAGCCAACAAGTTAGGAATTGAAGAAAAAAGGGTTAGAAAACAGAAAAAAAGGTCGAGTGTTGGATGCCGGGATGAGAGATTGAGATTGCATTGAGGGGAAAACGGAAGTTGTTGAATCAGAGAAGTTAAAGCAGAAAGGTAATGGAAAAGATCAATTACCTGTGATGAGTCGTCGGAAGTAACCGGAACTCCGTTTACGTAAATCATTGCAAAATTACAATATACCTATCAAATTCACGGCCGGCCGATCAGATTTTTGACTTCCTGCTATATGCAACAGCTTAACTAAACACTAAACAGGTAATTGAATTGAAGTGAAAATAATAGAAAAGAATTTTTTATTTTATTTTTTAAGAGGAATCCCTTTTTATTCAACTAAACAGGTTATTTAGGGGCTAACCATATCCGGAATTCCAACATCGAGTCCCAGACTCCGATCCTGAGTACCTACACTACCAGTATTGAAGTGAAGTATTCTGTTGCGAAAATTATAAAATTAGTCCCATAAGTTTGGTTTGTATGTTAAATGAGTCCAGTACGTTTAGCATCAGTATTCTTGGTCCCGTGAATTTAATGTTTCATGTTCCCTATTTTAGTTCTAAACAACCAAATACTGTAGTGACTTGCTAATTCACTGGAACTTAAGGATAAATATAGTATTTAGATAAATTATAGGGCTTGTTTGTATTATTTAACAAAATTGAAAACCCTAACAATTTGGAACGAGGGAACCTACGTGACATGGGAGATGAAAGGCACAAACTATTTTTGAAGAACAACATCGAACATGAATCCGATTGAGTTTTACACCTTTCTCTAAAAATTCATCTAGTATGCGTGAGAAAAGTGATTCAATGAGAACAAAGGCATCTTCAACCAAGGTAAGAATTCATCAATTATACTGAGAATCCACATGTTCTAAATAATACTTCTCTGATTAGTTTGACAGCCTCCATTAGTTCCTAAGGCTCCGTTTACCACTAACTTATCAACTAGCTTATCAGCTAGATGAGCTTATTTGACCATTGACTAACAATAAGCTCGTTACGTGGACGTCGAGCTTATGAAATCAGGTAGCCTATCAGCTAGCTTATAAGCTAGCTGTTTAATAAGCTAACTAAAGAAGCTTATTATTTTAATAAGCTAGCTTCATATCTTTTATTATTCCAGATATAACACTGACCTAATTAACTCCAAAATAATAAAACCCTATACATCACAAATTCTTCCCGGGAAAATACTCGTGCATCCCAAATGTCAAATTTGAAAAGAAACAATTATTAAATCCCAAATCACTTGACAATTTCACTCTTCTTATCATTTCCAAAACCAAAATTAACAATTTCAACTCATTCCTCTCATCCCTAAATTTTCACTCCGAAGAACCGTAATCCCAAATCACAAAATCTCAATCTCAGATTATATTTTTTTTTGTTTGAAGAGATAAATTTATCATAATCCTACTCCTACACTATCCTTCTTCTACACTAATCCAATACACTTTGATATTATGAAATTTTTATTTCTTTTTAAGTGATAATAATATACTACATTTATAATTTAGAATGAGAATATATTAGTATAAAAACATAAAAAGAGAAAGTTATGAAAAAATAAAAATAAAGAATAATGTCATTTTATGAAATACCAGCTAACTTATCAGCTAATTCACTAAACAGTTACATTAAAATCAGGTAACTTATCAGCTAGCTTATCAGTTACGTAATCAGGTAGCTTATCAGCTACCAACAAGCTACCAGGTAGCTTATTAGCTACCAGCTAGCTTATCAGCTAGTTTTGCTAAACAGAGCCTAACTAATATGCATAACTTTATGTTTTTATATGCACACATCAGCACACAGCACATGTATATGTAGAATTCTTTCATGTTATTAGTACTAACCAAAAAAGAATATTAAAGTGTGTTATGTTTGCTTGCATTCGTTAAGTATTGGTTTTGCTTGCAGTTTCAAATGACGCCCAAAACATGTATTTTACTGTGGAGATGCATTTTGGAAGAAACTTCTAGTGCCTAAAGCTGAGTATACGGGTGGTTCGGTGGTAAATTTGAACATCAATGTTTTAATGATTTCAATATGACATGCTTAAATTTGTTGGCGGATCAATGAAAAATGAAAAGTCATAGGCGGTTCTGTGTGAAGGTAAACAAGGGGTTCACTTTGTTAAATGATGATTAAACTTTGGAGAAACGTGTGAAGCGAGCATGTAGAGATACATGTATCTATATTGAGGGTGACACTGAAGTTGTTGAAACTAAAACTTCATTCCTTGATGGAAACATTTATCATGTGGGTAATGACCAAGGAACTTCTACAGATTATACTCACGTATACGATGAGGAAGAGGAGAGTGAGGATGGTATATTAGGTAACACTGATAGTGAGTTGGACAGTGGATGTGATAGTGATCTTGATGTTGATCAAATCCCTAATAAATTACGTAGAGGCAAAAGGCACACACAAGCAGAATATTATGAGCCTCAGTTTGAGATCAATATGACAAACAAACGAAGATTTCAAGAAGGCAATACACAATCATGCTATCAAGGTATGATAATGTAACAAAGAATGATGGGATCAGAATGTATGGGAAGTGTAATATGAAAGGCTGCGATTGGCATGTTCATGAACGTGGTAAAATACAATCCGATCAACACTTGTTGTAAGTCCTTCAAAGTGAAGAATTTAAAGCCAACTTGGTTAGGGTTTTTTTCTTTTTGAAAAGGTAAAATTGTATTAAAAAAATGTACGAGATGAACATAGGAATGTTTACAACCAGGGAGTTTAAAGAACCTCCACCTCAGAAACTCAAAACCAGCACCTACTTAACCATCCATACTAATCTTTTCTTGACGTAATGTGTCCATGATGTCGTTGCCTCCTTAAAAACCTCCGAGGTAAAATCCAATGGGATAAAACCCCCATGAGGAAAAAAGAGTACAACTGGTTTGGTATCAAGAAACAAATAACTCGACCAACCACAAAAGCCGAAAATCATAACCAAAGACTTATTTATCAGACCACCTTTGTCCTCATGCCAGTCAGTACTTATGCGACTTTGATACAGAACCCGATCGCAACGTTGAAAGATGGAGGCTTTCCACTATTAAAGAGTTAGGAGTTGACATATCTTGGGATCAAACTTACAACACAAAGAAAAAGGCATTGAAAATACTAGAGGGTGATCCAAACGAGCAATATCGCGTGTTATGGAATTAACGGAAGAGTTATTGAGAAGTAATCATGGATCCACTATCATTCTTGACACAGATGATAGTACCAGTGAGTTGTGTTTTTGGGGCTTTTATGCTTGTTTTGCTGCCATCGAAGAAGGTTTTTTGACTGGTTGTAGACCACTCATTGGCATTGATGGAGCACATCTTTCCGGGTCAAATAAGGGTGTTCAGCTCCAAGCTGTGGGCATAGATCCTAATAACAAGTCTTATCATATTGCATATTCTGTTGTTGGAAGTGAAACCACAGAAAGTTGGGTTTGGTTTTGTTGAGCAGCCTCCTTATTAGGTTTGGTGTGGATAAGTAGTTAAGTTGATGACCCCTAATAAGCTGACCTTAAGCTTAAAAATTGTTAGGTGGCTTCAAGCTGTTTTATTCGTCTATGGTGTTTGTATTCATCAAGTTTAGGTATGCAGATGAGCTGAAAGATGCTTCAACATTGATGACAACATTTTCTGCAAGATTTGTTGCCCTTTTTCGCTAACAATAACGCGGGTTTGTCCCCACTTTAGTCTTGTTTTGTGTCGTATTTGCATATT
>JAYMSL010003266.1:0-12713 GCA_036897195.1 Plantago coronopus | reverse complement strand
GAACACACGTTCATTTCTAGAGCGCCATATTATCCAAAGAGTTGCGGCGAAGATCCATGGCCATTTCGAGGCAGTCGAGAGGCTATTTGGCCTTTTTGATGTAAGATTTTGTTGCAGCCAGAGATTATCTGGAATTTGTGTGTCTTGTTGGAGTTCACTGATGGATAGAACCTCCTTCCAAATTGATTGTGCTGCAGGACACGTTCGAAGTAGGTGAAGAGCAGATTCTTCATGAGCTGGGCATTGCGGACAACTGCTGGAGTTAGCTATCTGCCTTCGAAAGCATAGGGCATTTGTTGCGAGCCTATCTTGGGCTGTTAGCCATAAGAAATGTTTCAATTTGTGGCTTAGCTGCAATTTCCAAATCCAATTGAGGTTAGCCTCTGTAAGGCTCTGCTCCTTGTATTGCTTTTGTATCGCTGCATATGCTGATCGACATGTAAAATTGCCATTTGAATTTTCTGTCCAAATCAATCTATCTTTGTTGTTAGATAGATGAATTCCTGCTTGTTGTAGACTATCTTTAATGCTGCGTGGGAGAGGGGTGGTAAGAACTGAGAAGTTCCATGTGCCGTCTTCCTGTAGAACTTGACTTAGCCTGATGTTTTTGTCCGAGGGGTGTATGAATTGGACTGATTCGTGTAGTCTGGAACCTCCAAACCACCAGTCGTACCAAAAAAGAATATCAGTTCCGTCTCCAATCTGCCATCTCAGAAACGGTGAGATCAGATTGTAGCAGGTGATAATCCCCTTCCAGGTTCTGCTGCTTCCTGTTTTAGCACTGCATATTGACATAGGCCCATCTTTCATGTATTTAGCCTTCACCAATTTAGACCAGAGGTTTTCCTCTCCTTTAGCTATTTTCCATGCAATCTTCGCCAGTAAGGATTCGTTCGATGTCCGTGCTTCTCGAATTCCCAGACCACCTAGTTGTTTTGGCAAGGTGACCTTGTCCCATCCCACTAGATGTATCTTTGTTTTCTCCAGGTCAGTACTCCAAAGAAATTTCCTGTTAAGTTTGTCCAACTGTTGGCAAGTATGTTGACTCAACCATTGGGCTTGCATCGAGTAAACGGGAATCGTCGTTGAAACTGATTGAACTAGAGTACTTCTTCCCGCTAGTGATAAGAATTTGTTCTTCCATCCGCTTAACCTCGAGAAGATAGTGTCCAGCAAAGCCGCATGGGCATCTTTAGGAATTCGCCCATGATGGAGCTGGGCGCCTAGGTACTTACCCAGCCGCAGTGTACGATCGAAACCAAGAATTCCACTGAGCTCTCTTTTAAATCCAGTACCTCCCTGCTTAGAGAAGAACACTTTCGATTTCTGTGGGCTAATACGCAAACCAGATTCCTTGCTGAATTTCTCCAGAACCGATTTCATACAAGTTGTTGTTTTCACTGTGGCTTTTCCCATGAAGATTAAATCATCAGCAAACAAAATATGTGACAAATCTGGGCCCCCCGGCATGGGATTATGGGTTCCCATTGGCGGTCTTCTACAGCTTCCAAGACCATGTAGGACAGTCGCTCCATGCATAGAACAAATAGGTACGGTGACAAAGGGTCACCTTGACGCAATCCACACATGTGTGGAAAGGCTTCCAAAGCTTCCCCGTTCCACAGAATTCTTGTACTAGCTTTCGACACACAATCCATAATAAGATCGACTAGAGCAGCTGGAAATTTGAAATATTCAAGTGTGATTTTCAAAAAGTTCCAATTGATTTTGTCGTACGCCTTTTCGAGATCCAATTTCAGAATCATGCAACCAACTTTATTTTTCTTTTTGGCCCGGAGAGAATGTAGTACTTCTTGTAACAAAAATATGTTGTCCTGTGTACTACGACCTTTAACAAAGCTTGATTGAGTGGGGGCGATCAAACTCGGCATCAAATCCCGCAATCACATAGTAATACATTTTGTGACAAGCTTGTACAATACATTACATAGAGCAATTGGTCTATACTGTGAAATTAGAGAGGGCTTGTGTACCTTGGGAATTAAGCATAGATATGCTTGGCACAAAGATTCTGGAATTTGGCGAGTTTCGAAAGTTTCCTTGAAAAAGGAGAGTAGAGACTCCTTGATCCAACCCCAGCACTTTTGATAGAACAATCCCTGTAAACCGTCGGGCCCCGGCGCCTTAAGAGGGTGTGTGGCGAATACAACTTCTCGCAATTCCTTATGTCGACTATCGTCTCCAGTTTGCGCATAGAGTTTTCATCCATACTTGCTTGAAACTTTGAAGGTGCTGGATGCTCACCTTGGCCTTCCAAATTATTAGTGAAGAGTTGTTGAAAGAAATCTACTGTGTGTTGCTGCAAAACAGTAGGGTCTCTTTCCCATGTCCCTCCAATTTTTAGCTCAAGAATTTTGTTACGTTTCCTTCTTTCGAGAGTCGAGTGATGGAAAAACTTTGTGTTTTTTTCGCCATCTTTCAACCACTTGACTCGCGACTTCTGGTGCCAAAAGGTTTCCTCCTGACGAAGAATAGTGTTGTAGTCCTCCACCAGCTTCGTTTCCAAGATTTTAAGCTCCGGGTGAATTGGCCCTTCTATTTTTTGTATGCCTCGGATCCTTGCCAGTACTTCCTTTTTTCGACGAAAGATGTTCCCGAAGCTTGTCTTGTTCCAAGGTATCAATAATTCTGGAACCTTAGTCACTGCGTCCAATAAGAGAGGTGTATCTGTCCAAATTCCTCGCAGAATTGCCTCGCATCCAGGGTTCGAGAACCACATGGCTTCAAAACGGAAGGATTTGTTTTCTAATGGAGCTTGGAAACCTTCGCACTCGACAAGAATAGGACAGTGATCCGAATGTGTTCTCGGTAGGTGCCGCACGATGTTTGCTGGATATCGTTCCACCCATAACGAGTTGGTGCAAGCTCGATCGAGTCTCTCCCTTACTAATCTGCCTCCCACGGTCACACGTTCCCAAGTATATTTAGGTCCAACATAACCCAAATCTCGTAAGCTGCAATTGTCTAGAACTTGTTGGAATCTTTGTAATTTGTTAACATTCACTGGCCTACCTCCTTGCTTTTCATGTGAAAGACAAATTTCATTGAAGTCTCCAGTTATCATCCACGGGATGTCTACAAGTTTCGAAATCTCCTCAAGACGATTAAAAATTCTGATTTTGTCTTGTTCGTGTGGCTTCGCATATATTCCAGAAATAAGCCAGCGTTCTTCTTTAACCGGCCCGATGATAGCATGAATAGCTTGATCTTCAACTAGTGTAATGTCAACGTGCGTTTGATCAGAATTCCACAACATCCACACACCACCCGACATACCATTTGTTGGAGCAATTTCATAATTCTTAAAACCGAGAGTAGGGGCGATGTTTCGAGCTGCTTCTGCCGAAACTCTGGTCTCAAGTAAGAAACTACATGCGGTTTGTGAATACTCACAAGATCTTTAAAATTTCTCTTAAAATCGTCGTTTCCTGCCCCCTGGCAATTCCAAGAAACAATCTTCATGGGAAAACGATGTATTTGATACGGAAAAATTGGATTATCAATTGGCATCCTCCCCCATGACGCAATCACTTGATACAGTGATTCCAGAGAAAAAATCACTTGTCGTCTCTTTTCCCATTCCGTTATCTGTACTCGCTGCCAGCATATCCTGTCCACTTCCTCCGACGGGATGCTCCGAGTTGCTACATGAACTTGCCATACCGTCGAGGGTATTTCCATTATTGTTACTAGCCTCTCGAACGAGTCGATTCGTGATATCGTTGAGGGGGGCCTGAATGGTTCCATTATTGTTTGAAAGGGAGGTGCTTCCACCAGTGCCGCTACCCATACTCCGTCCTGAATTTCCAGTATTAGGTGATTGGGGTCGATGATTGGGGGTAGGGGCTGGTCCATCTTTGTTTATTTCTGTTTCTCTAGCGCTGCCTTCCGCTAATATTCTGAACATATTATTGCGAAAGATGTCCGTTGGATTAGTAGAATCCTGATTCTTTTGGGTTTCCTTGGATTTGTTTGTTGGTTGATTCTTGAATATCTCCTTTCCATGATTATTGGAGTTGTAATTTGGTAAAACACGTTTACCATCATTAGCAGGAAGATTCGTGGTTGACTTGCCTAAGTTGAATTGGAGGCTAGGGTTGGTCTCCTCGGATCTTGGAACCCTAGATGCATTGGGCTGATTTCCTGGCCCACCTCTCAAGTTTTGGGCCTGGGCTACAGCACGTTTCTGATTCGGTTTGCTGTGTGACTCGGTAGGCTTGCCGGCCGCCGCTGGCTTCTTCCGACGCGCCACCGTGACCCAATCACCGTACTCCTTATTTTTTGCTCTTTCTTCCAACCATGCAGCTCCTTCACTTAAAGGTGTCGAAGGTTTTGGAGCTTCCGTCACTACCGTTTGTGTTGGCTTGGGTATAGTACATTCTGAGGTATTGTGAGAAACTTTCCTGCACGTACGGCAGAAGTTGGGGAGATTTTCATATACCACCTGATATGTCTTCTTCCCGATCGTGATACCAATATCGAGCGGGACAGATGTATCAATTTGTACGCAGAAACAAGCAAACCTTCCACGCGTGGCATTAACAGTGGTGCCGTCGTACTTAATCGGGTCTCCAATGCAGCTCGCAATGGTCTGAATCACCGATTCCTGAAAATATTCCATGGGGAGATTGAGGACTCGGACCCAAGTTATGGCACTTTCAATCTTATCATCAGCGGCTTCGAATTCTGGAACCCATTTGCGGATTGACATGAAACTACCGGCGAGTTGCCACGGTCCTCCGGTTAAGATCAATTCACGTCTCTCCTTGTTCAAACCCTTCAAACAGTATGCTCCAAATCCCAGATCCATTAGTTGAAAGTTGCCATGTAACTTCCACATTGTGTCCAACTTAGTCAAAAGTGTGGGGTAGTGCCAAGGCTTGCCCATAATTTTGACGATAATGGTGTCTTCCCATTGAGCAGCTAGGGTTTCCTGCAAGTCTTCAGAAATCATAATTTTCTTGAAAGGATGACCAGGCGATGGGGGTATCACAGACATCATGGTGCGTTCATGATCGACGGCGACATCTTTTGGTTTCGGAGGTGGGGTGACCTTGCTAGCATAGGTAGCGTGATTCAGATTCTCAGCGGACGATGGAGGTAAGGGTGGATCTTCTGTCATGGTGCGGGAACGTTTGTTACGAGCCGCAAGGCTCATAACGTGGTGGTGTGAAGGCTGCCGGTGGTGTTTTGCGGCCAGTAGGGCGAGAGAGTTTTTTTTATCCTATGTCAAATCCTAGATGGATGATGGTTGATGGATGAGAAGTGAGTCTACTTTAGGGCACCTAGATGTAATAGGCTCGAGTATTAATCTAATTAAGATTTATTTATCTAAATATAAACTAACAAATTACCTCATATATGACCCATATGACCTTGTAGATTAATCAATAATTAAATTACGTTCATTGACCATTACCTCTCCGCTTAAAAAAGTTGACCTTATTATAGTACAATCATTATCTTTTGTGAAGAAAAAAAAACAAATTATTACAAAATACTCCCTCCGTCCACAAATAAGCTTCCCATTTTGTTTTGATACCCGATTTTCGGTCGCAAATTACTCCAAACTCTTATTGAACAATTTTTAAAAAAAAATTATATTAAAATATTAACATAACTATACATTTTAAATGTAATTTTTCTACATTTTTTAACCAACATAATTTAGGAGTAATTTACGACCCAAAAAAAAGTCAACAAAACTAAACGGGAAACATTTGACTGGACGGAGGGAGTACAAACTATTAAATATAAACTATTACTTCCTCCGTCTCATATTAAGCTTCTCATTTTGCCATTTTGGGTGTCCCATTTAAAGCTTCCCGTTTCCATTTTTGTAATCTTACTTCCACTAACAACAATAAATATATTTTAAAGTAATCTTCCACTAACTTTTCAAACTAACTTTTCAAACCTCACTAACAATTAATAACTTTTCACCTCTAATACCAATATTCTAATCAAAATATTCTTTTTCTTATTTTATTGACCGGAAGTCAAAACGGAAAGCATAATTTGGAACGGATGAAGTACATAGTACGAATACAAACTATAACATAGTACAGTTAGCTTACCATCTATATATGTTGTCAAAATATAAAATCATGTCTTTTAAATTCTTTTTTAACGCAACTCAGTTCAATAATTTTAAGCAAGTCTTACCTGCTCTACTCACCAAAGGAAAAAAATGCTTCACATCATACTACATCATAGTTGGAGAGAGAATGGGACATGTGATGTTGAGATAAGTACATCTATGGTGCGTTTGTTACACAAGTAAAATCTGACAAGAAAAAAATCGTTGAAGTATATGGTTTGGATGAATAGTCCTTTTTTAGTATATAGAATGCACTCATTATATGGTATAAAAAGCGATAATGTCTATTTAATTGACTTAATCTCTAACTTGAACTGAACTAAATGGACCTGAACTGAACTAAACTTATTTCAAATACAAATTTTAACTTGATAATCCGATCCCGGGCGGCATGAAGCGTGAGATTACCAAAGTTAGTTGGGCGTTAGTTAATAGCTGAAAAGATATATAACCATATTACATCCGTATTTAATAAGTTGCGAATATGTCAGAATTTAAAAAAGAAGGTTGTTTTGTCCATCGGCTAATATCAACATATCATCATCAGTGATTAAAAGCGTACGTGTACCAAAACTAACTAGCCCCTAATCATACTTTCCACTTTCTTAACCAGCATCACCATTGAGTCCACACGGACCACACCAGACCAAAACGTTTAAAACATGCACCAAATGGTACTAATAACTTTTTAAAATTTTGAAAATTCTGTACTGAGCTTGACAATTGCAATTAGTAATCAGTAATGTAAACGGATCATATAATCTGTTCAAATTCGTTCAGAATCAGTTTACAAGTTATTTTATTTATTGATAAAAAATAGAAATGGTTGAATGAGTTAGGATATTGCGATGACAAGGGTGCTAATCCACATTCACGCTAATTTTGTAAACGAATCCGAAAAAATTTAAGTGAATTATATTCTCATGAGAAGCCTAATTACAGTGAAGTTATCAACGATTAATTGTCGGGAAATCGGGTCACCGACGATGAACCACTAAATAATTCACAAATCATTACGGGCCCATCTAATCTCTAGTCCATACTACACCATACTGCATGGCTAATCCTCAACGTTTTTCATGCCCAAATTACCCTATGAAAACCAAAACATTATTTTAATACACAAATGATATTGATCACAATCACAAAACCAATAATTCTTCTTATAAATATCTGCCTCGTTAGCCAATTTACACTATAAATCAACATTCTCCTAGCTACTTGTTCTTCACACACGAAACTCAAACTCTGAATTAAACAACAACAATGGCCGATTCTTCTTCTTCTTCAAGCAGCACTGCTTGCAACAAGTCATTCTCAAGTGACTACATGCTTCTGAACCCGGAAGATGCCCACTTGCTCGACATCTTCAAGATATTGTTCTCCAAGAATGTCGCAAACAGGAAATTTATCGACTGTCCCAGTGACATACAGAACGAGCCCTTCGGGCGCAGGTTCTGGCTGTTCGTTTCGATTTTGGCGCAGAAGGTGCTGCATTCAAATGCTGAGTCTATTGCCAGTTTTGGTGGTGGGGTTGAGAATTGGGTGAACTTGTTGGCTGACAATGGAGGTTTCTTTAAACTCATCTGGAATTCCATTCGAGGTACTTGTCTACGTTCGTACTTCATTTTTCTCAAAATTATAAATAGTACTCAATCCGTCTTAATATATTTGTTCAATTTTCTTTCTCGATATAAATTAGTACATTAAAAAAAATTAGGAGAAAAAATAGGAGAATCCGTCTCGGATGTGGTGTATCTCTCATATATAGTCCATATGTATGGTTCTTTTAGAGGAGATAAAAAGTCAAGTTTCCAAAAGAATCATTTTCAAGTCTACTAATTAGACGCATTAGCTACTGTTCACTTTAGCTTTAAGTTATTTAGTTTAGCTCCATTCAAATTTACTTTACGTACTTTAAATTTTCATTTAAAGTACATTTAATTCATTTTCGTTTTGATATATTCAGTGAATTAAACGATGTGAAGATCAGTGGTAATGACTGAGATTTTATCATGAATTTTTTTATTGATCTCATTTTTGGTAGTAATTAATAATATTCGAGTATGTGTGGTTGGCGACTTGGCATGCTAGCTAGTTGCAGAATTATGCACTTATTACTGGCAGGCAAGAAGACCCCAGTCCTCAGATAAGCCAACAACACGTTCACCAAAAATCCTCTACTTTTACAAGCCAAGATTATATACTTGTGTAACAAACAATGCCAAGGGGTATAAATTTACCTTCTAATTGGTTCTTTTCAAATAACCTACTAAACCAAAAATTACTATCGGAACAATAACTCAATTTTACAAACTAGAATCCAGGTCATTATTTCTCAGTTTTACAATCATAAAATCCGGGCTCCTAAAACCGTTGTAGTTTGTACAAACAATTGGTATATTTTATGAAGCTAGTGTGCTAATTGTTCATAGCAGGCCAGCTGCTAGCTTATTAAAGTTCATAATTACTTTCTAGTACTAGTACTGTAGTAGTATTAGTTTTGACTATATTCATACAAGGTTTAATTAGTTCACCTAACTCCAAACATTATTGATAACAGTCTGCATTATATATGTGCACATGTTTCTTCTCCAGAAGAAAACTAGGAAACCAATACTTGGACAAAACGTACTCAATATCTCATTGTAGATTCGCACCCGGTATACATGTTATGTTTACGAATTTACTAGCTAGTATTTACATTTTACCCATATATGCGCGCAGGGAGAGTGGTACATCCAGACAAAACCTCGGCAAAGTTCGTGTCATTCACCGGTCACTCGGACAGACGAATCGATCTAGACCCGAAAACCATAAGTTCTGGAGAAACACAATATCATGCTTTGCTCTCATTGATGGCTTCTAAGGCCGCTTATGAGAACAAGCCCTACATTGAGTCCCTTGTTAAAGACCACTGGCAGGTATACTCGCTTTCCTTTCCTACTCACCAAGGGATGGGGTAGATTTAATTAATTGAGCATTAATTAATACTTGTGTTTTTTCCGATTAAATTTAAAAGAAGTGTACATTATTCAGATGATAATTAACCACATCATATCATGCAAAGTGAATTCATTGAAAACAAAAATAAAAGAAGAATTAATTGGAAAACAAGTGGACTAAATAATGAGTATGGTCCTCCTATAGGTAAGATATGTCCCTTATCTTTATGTATGATTGGATTCTTCATTCTTCATATAGAGCTGTCTCGGCCCCGCCAAATTATTCATAAGATTTTTGTTCAAAATTGAAAATGACATTTGACCTATACCTTTGTACTAAGATAAACATGAATATCCGAGAGGTTAATTATATGGTTGTTTAATATTATGAGCCGGAATGAGTTGTAATTAACCAGGAAATTAAGAGTTCTAATCATGTGAAATTAATGCAGATTTAGGGGAGGGATTTGCATGTAGGATGTTTAGGTAAAAAATATTTCCGACATTGGAAACGTATGAGTACTAGTACTCTATATTTAAGATGAAAAAAAAAAAATTGTAACATTTACGAAAAACGGATTTGAACTAACTCGTTTGGATTTTCCTATACCTTATTTTCATGCAGATGAACTTCGTGGGATACTACGATTTATGGGATGGTAAGTTCCTCACTATTATTAGGTCATGTTAAATTCAATTGAAATTATCTGATCTGAAATTAAATTTAAGTATACATTTAAACTATACACATTTTAACTGAAATGAACGAACTTAAAACTGAATTAAAATAAAGTTAAATTGAACAGAACTACCACTCGTTTTCTTTAAAAACAAAATTATATAGTACCACAAATGTTTTCTTTACGGATGTGAACAACTTATCTATACAATTAAGAAAATAGGTAGTTTAATTAAGAAAATCGTAATTTAATTTAAAATATTATTAATTTTTGTTTCAAACATGGCAGATTATCAGGAGAAAGCCGCAACACAAGCATTCCTTATGGACGACAATAAAGATTTAATCGTACTTGCATTTAGAGGAACAGAGCCATTCGTCGCAGTAGACTGGATTTCAGATTTCGACCTTTCATGGTACGAGCTTCCAGGAGTCGGAAAAGTCCATGGAGGATTCATGAAAGCATTAGGACTACAAAAGAGCCAAGGCTGGCCAAAAGACCAGGATGAAAACAAGACTGAAACAGCCTATTACGGGCTCCGTAGAATGCTCAAAGAGCTTCTTCAGAAGAATGACAAGGCCAAGTTCATTGTGACAGGGCACAGTTTAGGTGGTGCATTGGCTGTTCTGTTTCCTGCTATTTTGGGCATGCATGATGAGGCATGGCTGCTGGAGAGACTAGCAGGGGTTTATTCATATGGACAGCCTAGAGTTGGTGATCATGAATTTGCCAAATTTGTAGAGAACATTATTGAAAAGTATAGTTTGAATTGGTACAGGTTTGTTTATGCATTTGATCTTGTTCCAAGGCTGCCCTTTGATTCTTCAACTTCCTTGTTCAAGCATTTTGGGACTTGCATCTCCTACAACCCTTTCTACGGCGCAAAAGTAAGTTCATGTTCTTTTCAGCTGAGAATTTCTAAACTGACCTGTTCTTTTTAGCTGAGAATTTCTGAACTAACAGATTTCTGACCATATACATTTCGATAAACTAAGTTATGAATCGATTGTGTGCAGATTGTAGTGGAAGAGGTGGACAAGAACTACTTCTCTCTGTTGTGGTTCATACCAAAGACAATAAACTCATTGTGGGAATTGATCAGAGGTTTCATAATGCCATGGATCAAAGGATCAAACTACAGAGAAAGTGGTGTTATGAGTTTCCTTAGAATGAATGGACTTCTGATGATGTCCGGCTTACCCAACCATTACTTCCATGATTATCACAATTCTACGATACTCGGATTATCACAAGTGTTTGCCTCAACTGCCAACTCCGATGGCTACAAACCCCTGAAGGCACAATGATATTGATGTGGAGTTGTAATATCATGAAATTTGTTCAAGTATTCGTCTTCAACATGTTAATCTGTAAGATATGATAAAGTGTAACGTTTTCGTACCAGTTTAATGCAATTACATTGTTGAGTGTGATTGTTTTTGGCAGTACTGAAACTAGGACAATTCATTGGGAGGGTAGGTTATTGTTTGGTGAGCTCCACCTCCGAATTATTTTGTACTCGAATACGTCTCGGGGTCATCTATAGACCCATTTGATCAAGTAACAAAAAAAGTTGTATATCGCCCGCAAATCCTTTTGGAGGATGAGCAAGTGTTTGTACGGATGCCAAGTTCGTCACATAGACGTGATGGAACTGCATGTGTGAATACTTTGGCGAAGTTGGTCCACGAGGTGGATGAGCTCCACCTTCGGGAAGTAACATCTTTCCATACATTATCGTGATTAGAAGGGATGTAGAGGACACATGTCCTATTATAAATTATGATAGAATTCCATCTCATCTAAAAGCTCGAACTTGTACAGAGTTGTGGAATCTAGTCATATATATTAATTCTCCAATAGTCCCCCGCACTCGTGGCCGATTTCAACCTCATTTGGGAGGCCAATCGAGTGGGATTAAATATAGGTGGAGGCGGTCTCCGCGGGGATTCGAACCCAGGTCTGTGCGTGAGCCAAAGGCTCTGATACCATGATAGAATTACATCTCATCTAAAAGCTCGGACTTGTAGAGAATTGTGGAATCTAGTCATATATATTAATTTTCCAATAAATTATTGTAGCACTGCACAAATAAGAACCTCAGTTCACATGAAAAATTTAGCCTGCACTGAGCTGACACTGGTTTACCATTTTTTGGATAATTTAGTCCAAGACTCCAAGACAGTACCGGCCCTATAAGGAGTTCCATAAATTTCACAAATCCTCAGAAAATTGTTTTTTTTCCTAACAATTAGGAAAAAATTGTTTTGCTAGTCTGATTGTGTGCAATCAGACCGATTTTCTGGCTCGGCCGACTCGGTTGGGTCAGTTTTATGGTTCAACCAGTATGGTCAAACATGTTTTCTAGTTGAATCAGCTAGCCGGTTCGGATGTATGACTTTTGTTTTCCCTTTATGTGTTTTACAGGCTGATTTGAGAGTTCTTTTTTTTTTTGTATTAAGTAAACTGGGAATTTTTAGTATATAACATTTTTAATGCTGAGTTCTGCACTAAAATTGTGCATTTTAAGGAGATCAACTCAACAAATTTCATACGAGGTTTTACTTGATCAACTGGGTTGTAGCCTTATAGGCCCAAACGAAAATACCTGGCTTGGCACGGCAGGGCTGTTAACGAGCCGAGCCGAGCCGAGCATTGGTTCAATGGATCAACTGCTCGCTAAAAATTTGTGTTTGATCGTGATCGGCTCGTGATCGACGAGCTTTGCATGATCGTGCTCGTGATCGGCTCGTTAAGAAATTGACTTGCCCGGGAGGTGTTCGCGGGCCACGATCATACTATAAGGGGGATCGATTCAAGCTCGATAACCAGACGAGCTTGCTCGCGAACGAGGTCGCGTTGACCGATCACGAGCTCGAGCTGAGCTTTACCGAATTTTTTTTTGAGCGGCTCGCGATCGACTTGGGTCGTTTACACCCCTAGGCACGCAGGGCTCACAGGCTACTT